>BRDA01023772.1:0-33642 GCA_036984385.1 Crenuchus spilurus
GCATTTTTTTCAGTATTTGCTATATTAGGATGGTTTATTTCATCACACAGCCTCGCTAAGTTAAGAGTACTGCAAATTACAGGAGCACAGGGAGGGCGAATGCGGGTGTAATTGGTGGAAGACAGTTTCAAAAATATAACTAATATGGAACATGGGTTGTAAAAATATCAGTGTGCAGTATCAACAATCAGTGTAGGATATCATTAGGAGGGTGTAACCTGTTAGGATGCTTAATTCTGAAGCCTTAATCAGTAGCAATAGCTGCACGGTGGCTGTGGAGACAACTCCTGCTTCAACATGCACCTAAAATAGCTGCTTTTCTTCCCAGAAATCAATAGAAGTGGTCAAAATGTCACCAGATTTGGCATGAAATTTGACAAATTGACAACACTCTTTCTGATTGCTGAGCACATATTCGAGATGTCCAAGAAATCCAGAAAGGATACTGTCTGCCGAGTCTCCAAAATGTCACATGAAGGCCAGAACAAGCTGTGGTCTGCAGTTTTGAAGCTGACACTGTGACAGATTGGTCCTGTGTGCTTCCTGTATCTGTCTGGCTGATGAACTTGTGAGAGAATAATATCCAGTGTCACTGATGAAGAACACGTTAAATGAATGTGGCCCTTTGTTTCACGCATTTGTTAGAAAAGCAATACATCCGTATCTCATCTAAGCTGCAGCTTTTGTATTTTGTTTGATTCTCATGGCTCATTGGCTCCTCCCTTCAAGCCAAGACATTTACACACAGTTCCATCTGCAGCCCAACAGAGGGTAGTATTATCCCAGCATGTTCCCCTGCAGATAGGGACAACCCTCTCATGGCTGGAGACCACATTAGTGCTGGACTCAGAGCTTACTCCCTTTCTGTTCAGACTACCTCACACAATTCCATTATGACCTACAATTTAGCGTTTCCTAAAAGCTTTACATGCATTTGTGCAGTCTTTCTAGTCTAATGCGTTAAGTATTAGTAATAACAAGGCTTGATCCTTATTATGAGTTACAGCAATTATGGGTCACTTGAGTGGCTGAAAATCCTAAAATAAATGTATTTGTGGCCTAATGCTGAGATCATTTAATGACTTAAACGTCTGCTTTTTGAGTATTAAATGGAAAAGTGTTTTTTTTATCCAGAGAGGATAAATATATTTCTCTTTAGCTGATGACCAAAAAGCCTGGTTTTATATTCTGGTAGCTGTTGGTGATCCATAAGAGAAGCTGTTAATGTCGCCGCTCTCGGCTGATGGCCATGACCATGACCAGTTTATGTTAGACAGAGCCGTTTCACAGCCCTGTGAATGTGTGTGAGGTGGAACAGTGCCTGTGTAAGATCTGTAACACTGTACAATGTGTTTTTAGTAAATTAGACTTTAAAGTTGCACCATTTGCAAACAAGGTGTGTGTGTGTGTTTGTGTATGTGTGTGTGTGTGTGTGTGTGTAAATGTGTGTTTGTGTGTGTGTGTGTGTGTGTGTGTGTGTATGCGTGTGTGTGTGTGTGTGTGTAAATGTGTGTAAATGTGTGTGTGTGTGTAAATGTGTGTGTGTGTGTGTGTTTGTGTGTGTGTGTGTGTGTGTGTGTGTGTGTGTGTGTGTGTGTGTGTAAATGTGTGTAAATGTGTGTGTGTGTGTAAATGTGTGTGTGTGTGTGAGATAATCTGCAGTGTATACATGTGGTCCTTGATTTACGACGTTGATCCGTTCCTACGTTGCGCCGTAAACCGAATTTCGTGTAAGTTGTAACATACGTAAATACTGTACATAAATAACATACTGTAAGCACTTATCCTATCCTAACACCTATCCTAACACAGTAATGATCAAAAACACATATAAAATACCTTTAATAATGAAATGTAACCGTGTATTATTCCGCCGCGTACACCAAACCCGAAACAAGGCTTTATACAGTAAATGGAAGCTGTGTCGTAACCACGAAACATCGTAACTTGGGGACAACGTAACCCGGGGACCGCCTGTATTTCTGTTCAGGCTCACATGCCGCCTGGCTTGGATGAGATACAGACATTAGGATGTAACTGGCAGGCTCATGTTTGCTCCATAGTCTTTGGATTTTATGTGGTATTTATAAAAATATCGGACATCAACACGGTCATATCAGAATATGATGACCGCCCTTGGTTTGAAATGTACTTGACATATGACAGCATCTGCTGCATTTATAAATAAGCGAGCACACTAGTCAGTTGTAGCAGAGTGTAAAACTATCACCGTGGGCAAAGGACCCAATCTGGCGTATGTCCAACAGGGCATGATAATAAGGTACTGGGTGAATGGTTGTGGTGGTATCTCATAAGCAAACACTCTGACCCAAGTGTGGTTATTTCCACTATTAGGTAGGTCGTTATATTTTCAAAAGGATGCACTAAATGCAGATGCCAAGCCTGGAGCTTGCAGGTGCAGCACTAGCTTTAATATTCTATCACAAAGTCATATGCATTCAAGCTCCATTCTGCAAATTTAAACATTACTTGTCGGTGGTTTTATTCACACATGTCATTTACTCTCCTGAACACAGGGAATAAAAAAGTGAGACTCATATATTATCCCTTATTATTGTGCTACGTTTCATCTGTGCCATGTTATCCCCCCTCTGGATGTTTGCTGACATAAGTAATCAAATTCCTATATCATTCATTACAAAATGTTGATACACTTGTGTATCACAATATTATGTTTTGTGATATTGTATCAATTCTTAAAAAAATAACACAGCATTGATTTTCATATGATAGTTGATTTGCAAAGATTGGAGGCAGATTGGTGTTTCGCTTTATGCTGTGTTCAACATCCTGACTGCTGTAATCTGTCACTGTGCTTGAAAGAAGCCTCAGAGGTCTGTTTTTGATGCTAGTATTAACAGAACAAGTGATGTTCTTCTTCTGTTTCTCTGCACAACCACAGATCCGACTATAACTATATTCAGTCATTTACGAACAAATAAATAAATAATAATAAATAAAGGGCGGCACGGTGGCTTAGTGGTTAGCACATTCGCCTCTCAGCGCTGAGGTCTTGGGTTCGAGTCCACATCTGAGCGGAGTTTCCATGTTCTCCCCGTGTCTGCGTGGGTTTCCTCCGGGGTCTCCGGTTTCCTCCCACAGTCCAAAAACATGGAGGTCAGGTGGATTGGGTACTCTAAATTGTCCGTAAGTGTGTGTGTGTGTGCGTGCATATGTGTACACCCAGTGATGGATTGGCGCCCTGTCCTGGGCTTGGTTGAATAGTGTAATGCCCTGCCCTGCGCCCAGTGAAGGGGTAGGGGACTAACCGCGACCCTGATAAGGATTAAGCGGGTGGGATAATGAATGAATGAATGAATGAATAAATAAATAATAAATAATAAATAAATAAGTAAACACCTCTCAGCGCTGAGGTCTTGGGTTCAAGTCCCCATCTGGGGGGGGTTTCTATGTTCTCCTCGTGTCTGTGCGGGTTCTGTGGTCTCCGGTTTCCTCCCACAGTCCAAAAACATGGAGGTTTTGAGGTGAATTGGGACCCTAAATTGTTCTGTGTGTGTGTGTGTGTTTGTGTGTGTATGTGTTTGTGTGCCAAGCGACTGATTGCTGCCATGTCCTGGGCTTGGATAGCGTAATGCCTGCCCTGCGCCCAGTCACTCAACGTGACCCTGACCAGGAATAAGCAGATGATGGATGGATGGATGGATGGATGGATAATTAGTTAAATAGTTATTACCTAAATGTTAGCAAAGTCAGTTTGCAGCCAAAAGATTACCGGTTCAAGTCTCCGAAACCAGCAGGAAAAATGCATTCACAGATGAAGTGCACTTGAGCAAGGCACCAAACTCCAAGCTGCTCCCTGGGTGCTCTAACAGGTGGCTGCCCACTGGTCTGGGCATGTTTGTGCTCACTTCCCTCTACACAGCAAATATGCCAGTGTTAAATCAACACTGTTAGAGTTAAATTAACACTGAGAGTGTTGCATTTTGACACCCTCAGTGTTAATTTAACTCTAAGAGTGTGGATTTAACACTGGCATGTTTACAGTGTAGTGTGTGTACGCTGTGTTCACTAGTGTGTGTGTATATGTGAACAGATGGGTAAAATGTAGAGAGGAATTTAGCTAAGGGGATTAAAAAAGTGATATTATGAGATATTATGGTGCTAAAACATGTTTACTTCAGTCAGTGTAGGGTCTAACTAACACAGATACACGTTCTGGTGCAGTTCTGTGACTTTGGAGCTGTTAAATCAGTACTAGAAAAATAACTACTATAGTGACAGTGGGTTGGTGCTGGCGTCCCGTGTACTTAAAATAGTTTTTGTCATCTCTGCCTTTTACGTTGATTGATGACATGTCGGATTTTGAATTGTATGGATTTTTGAAGTGAATGTAAACAAGCCAGTGAAGTCGTTCCAAATAAATGCTTCTGTAGCACTGAATAGTTTTAGTTTTAGTACAGGTATCCAGACAGAAATCGTTTCTCTCCATCACAATCATTTGGTCCTGCTGTGGAAAAGAGGCTCCTGATTCCAAAGTTTCAGTGAATCCTGATTTAAAACATCATACATAACCTTTCTAAATCATTCTCCTTTTTCCCTCAAAGAAATTGAAATAAGCATTGGTTCTTTGGTCTAGTGATTTATATATCACACTGGATGGAGCCATAGAAGCTGTTTTCACGTCAGAACAGTGAGTTCGTTCAGATGGAACGTGCAGTCCAGATCACTGGTCAGGTTAAATTGATGTACCGTCACCGGGGTCTGCTGCCAACATCTTTTGCTTCGTGGTCACTGAGATAGATGAATAGCTAATCTATAGTTGTATTGGCTGTATTTTAAGCTCAGAGCTCCTGAAGTTCTGAAGAGCGCACTCTTGATTGATACTTTATGGGTACTGCACCCCAGAGACTGCTCAGAGTGATGCTGTTGAAAGAAGCTTCAGAGGTTAGAGATGGGGTCTTTGATGCTCGTATTGACATAAACTGAAGAACAAGTGAAGTTCTTTCCCACACACATGCACTTACACACACACACACACACTAGCACAAACAGCTAGAAAGATGTTCAGAGCATTGAAAAATATGGTTGTCATGGGAACCGCAAGGCTTGTGGTGAGGGATAACTACAGCAAGACTTTTAGGTGAAAATTATAATTCACAGCAAAAATTTTAGGTGACTTCAATTGTCTCAATGATTTTAACATTTTGTATCAATAGTGATGAAATGTTGGGTGGTGTTGATGGTGAATCGTGCTCCAGATGGATATGAACCATTCCTCATTCCATTCATTTAGTAATCAGGGGTGCGTTTCCCAAAATGTTCTTAACGCTAAGCACTTTGTAACCTCGTACTTATGAACATTCTTAAATTTACAGGTGTTTCCCGAAAGCCTTCGTAACCCATGTCGTACTTAAACTCGTTCGTAGGTCTACAAGTGGTCTGACCCTCTCGTAACTCACCAAGTTGTTCTTAACTTGAAGTTCACATGCAGTTCTGTCTGAAAAACGAAAGAGGGCGCTGATCATCCTTTGACAAACGCAACACTCCACACACGCGTGTATTAAACAAGAATTCATGAATATTTAAATTTTCTTTTGAAAGCGTAATTGCGTCACATAAATTAGAGTCAGCATCCTTAGTTCAATACTGCGCATACATATACTTATTAAGTTGAAATGATTGTTTTTACGAAATAAAAAAACTAATATTGCTTAAAGTACAATATATTATTTATTGATATACACATATAAATTACATCAATGCAATGTGTTTTTTTTTTCAGTGTAACAGTCATAGTAGTAAATTAATATATTGTGTCCAAGGCAAAGGTTACAAATTAGCCTACTAAGTTTGTCAACTCTTATCCAATCAAATTCACTGATGAATTATTTATAGGTAGGCTTGGCATGCGATGGACAGCAACTGCAAGTGAAATGTTATTTATTTATTTATTTATATGCATGTATGTAGTGTAAATACTTTTTTGATGTTTGGTTTTATAATTATTGTTTACATAACGATACTTTTGTGGCTTAATAATGAAAAAATGTATGTAAATCGGTGGTTCAGTTTTCAATTGGCCAAGCCTATTTGACACAGACACAAGGGCATAAGTTTGGAAAATAAGAAGGCTTTTGGGAAACAGTCGGACAAATTGCGTTTTTAAAATTACGTCATTCTTAAATCGCTAAGTTCAATCACTTTCGGGAAACACACCCCTGGGTTTTATAATTAGATTTTAATTTTTACATTGTTACACCCACTTTTTGCATTCCTTCACAACTCTGGCTTTCTATTGGTTAAGACGTATACATGACTTTTAAATGTTTTATTTACTTGATTTACTTTACTTGTGAAATGTTTTATCTGGACATTAGGAATTAAATATTAAATGTTGCTATGAAAGACATTATTTAGATGTGTTGGCTTTCCATATTTTTTTTCCATAATGAAAAATAATAATGGTATTATCAATAATACATGCTAATGTTTCAAATTCCAGCTTAGTCCCCACGCAAAAATTTAACTTGTATCTTTTATTTATTATAGTTTCCTCCTGTGTTCATTATAGAGGTCAACTGGTCCACTTTGGCTTGTCAGTTACTTGCTAGAGCCATCATTCCCCTCTGGCATCAGTGGCCCATGGGAGCTGTTATGTTATTGGGAGGCTCTAAATGTACAAGACATCCATTCTCAGTACACCTTCACTAACCAAGAAGTTAACAATTTCCATGATGCTGCCACCATTCACCTGGTACCCTGTCGCATGGTCTCTGTGTGAGCTGAGAACATTCCAAGCCAGGAGTGGTCATAATATGACCATTTAGATTACCCCAAATAACACCAACATTTTTACAAATACCAAATAAAGCATTTGGCAGCCATACAGAGACTAGACAAAGGACACTGTTTAACTGTTAGACTACACAAGTCTAATAAGAAGGTAGTATTTGGGAGAAAGCAAAGGATGACACTGGAAGCAAACACAAAGAAACTATGATGTACTGGATGAGATGAGGACAAGGTCAGGAAAAAAATGAACTGTGACACAAACAGGAAGGAGGACTAGGAAAAAAGTGGGACAGAGATGAGGAGAGGAGAGGTGACAGGAATGGACTGGACTGGGCTGAGAAATGGAATGAGTGACAGGAGATAAAATGGACATTGGGGCTGGAGACTGGACAAACTGGGAGTCCAGCCAAGCAACGACCCTGGGGATGGTGGGGGGTGGGTGCTGATGCAGGAGCATTCTGAGGAGCCAGTAGTGGAGCAGTCTCCACTCTTAAAAGATGTTTTTGTACAATGCCAGAGAAGCACCATTATTGGTTCTTTAAAGAATGTTTTAAAAGGCTGGTTCCTTTACTAATAATTTCTTAATGGAACCAAAAGTTGTTCTATGACATCACTCAAAGAACATTTTCTGCAAATGAGATATGATGAGCATTTTAAAGATCTGAAGAACCAGCATGGTTCTTTGGCAAGTCAAGGTTCACCCTAGAACCTTCAATCAAGTCTAGAATCTTAAAAATTTGGAAAGGATTTTGACATTCACACAGCTCATTTGTGATTTGTTTCTTTAGAGAACCAGCCATTTAAAAGGTTTCTAACTGAACCAAATGTGGTTGTTCTATGGCATCACTCAAAGAACATTTTCTGTAAATAAGATGTGTGAGGTCTGAAGAACCAAGGTGGTTCTTTGCCAAGTTAAGGCTCTCTCTAAAATCTTCAATCAAGTCTAGATTCTTTAAATTTTAGAAAGTTTTTTGCAGTTAAAAAATTCTTAATGGAATCTTAGCTGGCATCAGCCATTTTAAACATATGAAGTACCTTAGAACCTCAGCAAGTTAGGGTTCTCCTAGAACCTTAATTTGAGTGTAGATTCTATTAAAAAAAATAATAATAATTTTTTTTAAAATTCATTTTAAATTATTTTTCTTTAATTAAAGGTTCTTAATTGACTCACTGGTATCATTCAAAGAACATTTTTAGGCACTTTTATATTTAAGAGTGTTGGACAAAACCTTGTTGGAGAATACAAATAAGAAGGCAGAACTGGGGAGGAGACTGGAGCCCGTATGAGTAAACTATGGCACATAATCTTTTGGAATAATTGCAGTGTGTGTGCCAGTGTTTTTAAAAAGTGATGTGAGAGCTCAGGCTGTTAACTGAACTACTGACATATTAACAGACAAAACAGGATGTGCATGCTTTTAGCCTTCTGCTCTCATCTTTGTGATCTGCCTTGCAGTCAGACATTTGCATACAGATCATTTGCAAAGCTGTGAGGGCAGCGAAACATTTTCAGCATATGTCTTCAATCAGGAAAGGAAATAGTTTCCTCAAAGGCTGACTTCACTATTTCAGAAGGCACAAGAAGATGAGTTGTGAGAACAATAATGAGAAGATAGGACTGGAAATGTGTCAAGCTAAGATATTGGAAACCAAAATGTCTAAAATGGCATACTTAGACAGTACTACATTTGATCCAGTACACACTGCTCGAGCGGTAAAGCAGAAGACATTTTTATTACACTTTGTAGTATCAATGCAACCTCAGATGTGCTAAATCCTAAATCCTACCAACATATTTTTTAGCAATCAGTTGATTCACCCATTCATTGACTCTCCCTATCACTTTAAATGTCTCTGACTCTAGGAGGGTGCAGACTAACACAGGCATCCTCTGATGCATGTAAAGTCAAGCTCCGCCTCTTTTTGAACTGCTGCCGATACATCACCGCTGGGCAGCCAACATGCTCAAAGGAAAGCGCAGAATCCCCAGTTCTGATAGATAACCAGGCAAACGCCTGAGTCAGCCAACATTACTTAATGAGAGACCTGTCCTACCAACGTTTTTTTTTTACGTAACACTGTAGAAGCCCCAATATTACAAAAGTCACATTTAGAGATTTTATGTTAAGACATTATTCCTATAAAATTGACTGTGTTGCTGAGAAACTGAGACAGAGTTTTGCATCATCGGTATGAAAGTTAGCATAGCTGGCAAACTAGCCAGCTATACTCTAATTTTAAAAACTTGCAAAATACATTAGTAACACTTACACACAGACAAAATGAACTTGATGTTCTCAACAAATCTACTTATAACATGACTTGGTGTTGTGCATAATCATACTGAGACAAAGTTTTGCATCATCTTTGTGACCTTTAGCATAGCTGGCAAACTAGCTAGCTAATATGCTAATTTAAAAAACTCACAAAATATTGATAATACTTAGACAAAACAAAATGAGCTTGATGTTCTCCACACATCTACTTATAACATGACTTGGTGTTGTATATAATCATACTGAGACAAAGTTTTGCATCATCTGTACGACCTTTTGCATAGCTGGCAAACTAGCTAGCTATATGCTAATTTAAAAAACTCGCAAAATACATTGGTAAAACTTACACACAAAATAAGCTTGATGTTCTCAACAAATCTACTTATAACATGACTTGGTGTTGTATATAATCATACTGAGATAAAGTTTTACATCATCAGTATGACCTTTAGTATAGCTGGCAAAATAGCTATATGCTAATTTTAAAAACTCACAAAATACATTGGTAACACTTACACACACATAAAATGAGCTTGATGTTCTCAACAAATCTACTTATAACATGACTTGGTGATGTACATAACATTATATTTTTAATTTTTAATTTTATATTTATAGTTTGTGGTGGATTTGGTGCCCTATCCTGGGCTTAGCTAGGACAGTGTATAATGCCCTGGTGAGGGGGTAGGGGACTCACCGCAATCCTGTTCAGGATTAAGTGGATAAGATAATGGATGAATGAATGGATGGATCTCATTGTAGCTGGTTGCACTGGTTTTAGCCAACTCCCAGCTTCCCACATTTTTATCCCTACAATTTCAAACACCTCTCCAGCTCCTGTTGAATCTTGGTATAGCACAGTGTGTAATCTTCAGTAGATAATCTGAGTATTTTTCATGTACTTCTTGATGAGTTTTGCTTATTTAGACAACGTATACATTTTTACCTACTGCTTTTGCCCACTCTGTAGTATAGCAGTAGGCAATTTCAGAAACAGCTATGATTTATCATTTTGAAATCAGGGTCATTTATGTAGCCATGTTTTAGAAAAGCGTAAGTAAGCACTAGGGCAGTTGCCTGAACTGCAGTTTTAATTGCTGAGATACTGACAGTTTCCTTGACTGAGCACACACATCAAGATCTGTTTTCATGCTTTTAGCCTTTCGCTCTCATCTTTGCAATCTGCCTTGAAGTCAGTAGGCATAAACGGTAACAGAAATAAGCATCATTGGGAAAAAAAATGTAATTTGGATGCTTCGATCGGGAGGAGAAATAGAGTCCTCAAAGGCTGACTCTATTATGGCAATTTCGGCCATGAGGAGAGTGAGATCCTCCACCATGATGAGTGGTGATGTCAATTGCCAGGGGGTATTCTCTTTAGACGTGGCCTTGATCTTCATCTCAGGATGCTCCACTAGATAGGGGCTGGAGTGGCCATGGGGGCAAGCTGTCCTGCCGTGTCACCACTGGCCATCCCTGTTCCAGAGCTGGGATATGGCTGCTGGGCAGTATAATAGCCAGCTGATGCACCACAGTCTTCGTTATAGGAAGCGCTATATTTCCTACCACTGGGCGCAAATGCTCACTTATGGAACTTATGTAGCAGTTCTTTCATGTTGTCTGGCTTCTCAACAAGCAAATTCTGCTACATCCAGTCTGGTCTTCATCGTAGGATGCCCTGAAGTAAAATGTTTATGAGAGTTTAAGCAATAGCTGGATGCAATCAGGTGTAATCAAATTTTGTGTTTTAATTGACTATTGAGTTCTAGTGTTAGAAGTGTTAGTCTCATAGCTCCTGTATAGTTTTGGCTGTACAACCTAACTTTGCACAGTAGGTCTTAGGAAAATTGGGGGGGGGGGTAATGAATTACCTCGTTAAAGGAATCATATTTACAAGAACTCAATAGAAACCTAAAGTTACCCAGTAAGTAATGGGAGAAAAAACAAACTAAAACCGACAGTGACCAGGAGTCCTCTTTTACCCAGACATGTCCTCTTTTTGAGACTTAAAAAATGTGTCTGGGTGGAATTTCACATACGTCCGGGATTTTGTTGTACTTGAGAAGCATTTCGTTCACAAACTAGTTTCGCCCTCCCACTATTCTGTTTGGTTCGCTTGAGTGAGATGTTACACTATATTAAATGGAGACCCAGCTGAAATCCAAGCCGGTTTCTCTTTAGGCTGCCACAAGCTCATTGATTGGCTCTGCCGTTTTTTGCTAACGTGTGATTGGCCGTTGCCGCTGTCACTCCCTCAAATGGAGTCTGGACTGCAATTTGGCCGGCAGTCCGTTTTCACCTGTAAGTTGTTAACATGTTGAGCGTTTGTTCTTCCTTTGTCACGTCAGCTAGACGTATTTTAATATCAGTGGTTTCATATTAAAATTCATTAATATTTACATTTGAGTGTCTGTCTGTCTGTGTGTGTCTACCAGTCTGTGATATGCCATCTATTTACATGCCTCTAAGTGTAACTATTATCAAAATAATTCAGAATTTCTGCTTATTTTTACTCAAAAATGAGGAATAATTCTGTGTAAATAAGATCTATTGACCATACAGTCCAAACATATATGTAACACTGGTGATAATGAGCTGAAGTGAAGTTGACTGAAAAGGATTGGGTGATAATTTTATGCTAAATGCTTTTAACAGTTTATTATTTATAAATAATATGTCATAATGTATTTTATTAATGATTACTATTAATTTGTATAATTTTATTATTCATAAAAATGTTTAATAGTTACTATTAGTATATTATTTATAGTAACTAGTAATTATTAATAAAGTATAAATCATAGTTTTATTAATAATAATACAATTTGTGTTCAAGCACCAAAAAAAAAATAAAAAATGTATATATGTACTACATCCCCCCCCCCTTCTTTTTCATCTCATCAGAACTAGTCACCCTACTAAATACTAAAACTTTTTTCAAATTGCTTCCAGGTCTTAGTTAAGGTCTCAGAAAAATGACAATGTAACAAGGTTACGCTCTCAAACTGGACTGTATTATAAAGTATTGTCAACACAACACTAAGAAAAACAACCAAGACGTGTGGCCAACAGTTGAGTATCAAACTTAGACACCAGACAAAAACAACTGCATGACAATGAAGGTTAAATGAGAAAAGACATGCCTGGAGAGACTTAGACGGGACTTAGGAAGATGTTCTAGAAATGGATGGAGCCAAGACTGGTAAGTCTTCATGATTTATCACTTTGGATGAATAAGTTTCCGTCTCCTGGCTCTCCTGCCCTCTCCAGCCTCCTCCATTGTTTTCTCAGAATATCCTGCCTTCACATTGGAGTCTTGTAGAGTCTTTGATTTAACAGTACTCCGCGTTCAGCTTTCCTTTGTCTAGTCTATTTGAAGCATTGTGTTATTTGTTCTTTCGTTAGCTGACTGTATGTTCTGTCTTTTTGTTTAATTTGAATGCTTAACGTTAATACCAAGGATTTAAAAATACTTATGACGGTGATTACAAAGCCGTGGCACTGGAAGCACATTTCAGAAATATAGATATAATAAGCACACAGTTTTTATCTGTTAGGAGGTATTTGCACATGATCAGCTGTAGGCAGCCTACATGTTTTTTTTTTTCTCTTATAATTTAATTTAAGACCTCTTGCATCATTGATCACTTTGCTTGGAGGAAGACAGTCTCCCATGTTAGTAATGGCAGCAGTGAAGACTCTGAAGATAAAGCATCTCCTGGTTTAAATATAATACACAAGTGATGTTCAGTTCAACACACACACACACATATACCATTTATACAAAACCCCTCAGGAAAGACTGACTAACAGAAGGCGTCATGCACAAATCAAAGAAACTATGATCAGCTTGAGCTCACTGTAAACACTCCATGCCTATGTGAAGGATGTGTGAGTTCCTGTATCTGCCACAAACAGTTCTAACACATTAGAGGAGCTCAGTGACCTGAGTGAGAGAGTGGAAATTTATCAGCAAAGGTAAACATGTCCAGGGGAATTACAAATTCATGCCTGGGTCTTCTCTTCACACCCTTAGGGAGGGTCTTCTGATGCGGTTGCATAATATCAGCAGAGTCAGGAGCCCAATAATAAGCTGGCTGTTTCAATATTCGTTTAATGTTCCTTATTGTGTCCCTATGGACAAATGTTTACAACAACATCAGGGTACTGAGAATGGAAATGAGGTTTTGGGTGTGTGTGGGGGTGGGGAGAGAGAGAGAGAATAGTTAGGATAACATATTGTAAGAATGGATAACTGTCAGGGCTGGAAAATTCTGCCCCTGGCAAAAGAAAAAGGTTCATTTTTTTCATCTCAGGCAGCACATTATCCCTTAGGGTTGGGACCACTTATCACTGTACGAGTAATTATCAATAACCACCATTACACTGATGGAATGTATTATTTCTGTACGCATTTACAAAATGAAACATTCTCTCTGATATGCCTTTTATTAAACACAGAAGAAACAGAGTGACAAAGTCCGTGCATCTCAAAAGACAATGGCTAAGAGCCTATTTTGCTAATTTCATCACTGACTCAGAAGCCGGAGCTCTGCAGCAGCATTGCGTTTATGATCTAACTTCATCTGCAAACCTTAAACCTTATTACAATCACAGCTCAGTTACTCAACGGAGATCTGCAGACTCTATCTGGGTTATGAAGATCACTGCAGCAGTGTGATAAAAGGATGCTGCTCGCCACAGCACAGCTAAACGATGGGCATTTTAGATCAGACGGTAGCGCTGCATGTGGTCATGCACAGCAAGTTTCCACATTGACGCGTACACAAGCGGCGAGTGAAAGGACGCACTGTTGCCACGTTCAAAGCTCCTAGTCAAAGTCATTTGTATTGTGAACTGTGGGCCACTAGAACCAAGTACAAAACACTTGCAGCACTTCACAACTCACTGAGTCACATGGATTTGCTACATAAATCAAGATTTTCTTCAGTGTCACAAAGATGATGCTTTTGATTTTCTAACTACAGTTGCCAGTATGTAATTGCTGCGTAATTTAAGGTGGAACAGAATGTCAGTCATGACCTGCCCGGGGATCGAACCAGCAACCTTCCAGTCACAAAACCAGAGGCCTAAACACCAGGCCAAATAATTTATCAATTTTGCACCATTCAGTCATCACTTATTCACTCAACACCCAAACACTCTTATGTGAGCATTGTTCTACTTTATAGACCCATAATAATTGTTTTTTTTTATAAATAATAATTTATAAAACATAAATGTCTTTATTGGTCTTTTGCAAACATAGCAACAAATAAATTGTATGTTTAAAAGTGATCGTTTGTAATATAGGTTATTCTAACTAGTGCTAAGTTTGTATGTAGGCTAGGCTAGATAGTGCTACATTTGTATATAGGCTAGCCTAGCTAGTGCTACATTTGTAAATAGGCTGGGATAGCTAGTGCTACAATTGTATATAGGCTAGGCTAGCTGGTGCTACATTTGTATATAGGCTAGGCTAGGTCATGTGGTGTAGGACTTAGAGATGTTACAGGAATGCATTACTCTTAACATTGCTTTGCTTTTTAGGAAAAGTTAGCTAAGCTACATACAGTAGATTAGACTCAAATTGTTCAATGTACATACTTCATCATCTTTCATTGTTACATTTAACACATTTAACATCTCTCTGATGTTTCTGATATCACACTTCCAAAATACTAGTGCCTTCAAGACATCAGATTTCATTCCATATTCTCAAGTTTCATTCCATTCCATAAATAAATTATATTGAAAAGGTTACTGTAAAATTGAATAATGCCATTAATTATTCACTTATAATTTCAGTTTATTTAAAATTAAATGCAATTTTTATAATTAAAGTTTATTTTTCTTATTGTCCCATATAAACCACTCAGTCTAAAAATAACGGACAGCTAAACACATCACATCTATGGCCCCTTCAATAAAATTCCTATCCATTTTATTAGGAACTACTCTCTGGCCACTTTATGAGATTCAACTATTGTATAGACATTATAGCAGAGGCAGACATGAAGACAGAATCCAACAGATGTTTTATTAACAAACACTTGGTGAACTAGCACACACAAAGCACTAAACACCATGTAATCA
The DNA here is from genome assembly GCA_036984385.1 of Crenuchus spilurus. Classification (NCBI taxonomy): domain Eukaryota; kingdom Metazoa; phylum Chordata; class Actinopteri; order Characiformes; family Crenuchidae; genus Crenuchus; species Crenuchus spilurus. Next base: position 15,147 of record BRDA01023772.1, read on the forward strand.
CATTCACATTAACTATGTACACATTCAATGAGTGACAAGACATAATGGTACCAAAGGGGTATATAACACACACTCAATCAACACATGGAACAGGGAAGGGCTGTGAACTTGAACAAGATACAGGTGTGAGCACTGATACACGACATGATGAGATAAATAGTGGACACATGACAACATAAATGAAAAAGGGGGCGTGGCTGAGGCAGGAGCATGACATAGGTTCAATGACTTTACAGGTGTACACAGACTAAATCTTTTCTCTTGTCATTTACTATATTTTTCTGACAACTGGATTATTGTTGACATTATTTGGGTGGTGTGTTGGCACACAATGACACTTATGTGGTAGTGATATTGTAGTTGGTACCAGGGTCAGGGTCTGTCATGGTGGGGTTGTGTCAGTGCCCTTGACAAAGGTCATTTACACTCTGAAAAGTACCCTGAGATTTTAGAGCAACATATGTTGTCTTCAATGGGGCAGCTGGTGGTTAGGAATCTGGTCTTGTGACCAGGAGGTTGCCGGGTCCTCCGGCAGGTAATGAGTAAAGTGCCCTTGAGCAAGTTTCCAACTGCTCCCCGGGCGCCGTTTATAGGGCTGCCCACCACCTTGGGCACATGTTCTCACAGCCTGGTATGTGTGTTTCACTCCAGAAATGGGTTAATGTGGCGGTCAAATTCCATTGTGTACAATCACACTGATAAAAAATGTTGAATCTTGACATATTTTCAAGAGACATTCAGGCATTTTCAACAAGACAATGCAAAACCACATGCTGCGCACATTACAAAGGCATGGCTGTGGAAGAAGAGGGTACAGGTACTGGACTTGCCTGTCTGTAGTCCAGAGCTGTCCCCAATAGAGAATGTTTGGAGAATTCTGAAATGAAAAATGTAACTACAATCCTGTATTATTGCACATTTGAAGACGTTTGCAGAACTAATGGGACAAAATAACACCTGAAAAACTTCAGCACTTGGCATCGCTTTGTCAAAAACATCTTTTAAGTGTTGTGAAAAGGAATAGCAACATTAAAAAGTGGTAAATACTTTACAGTCACAGTTTTTTTTGGAATATGGTGCAGGTCAGAACTGGATCTATGATAAAAAACTAAAACAAAGTTGTCCAGACAAAATATGACGTATCTTGCATCCGTGCTGTGCCAACACTGCTCTGATTTGGATTTCAAAGCTAAATAAAGTAAAGCACAGAGAACGGCATGAAATTTGAAAGTTTATCAGCTACATAATAATAAAATATTAAAGTTTTAAGCAAAAGAGATAAAATAAAGGCAGCATAGAACATGGTAACTTAAAGGAAGGCGGCTGTGAACTGCCCTAAAAGATGTCATTACACAGACACACAGAAAGCTGGAGCTCGTTACGCAGTGGAGCACTTCCCCATGTCCTCCCAAAAGGAGTCGAGGCATCTCCTACAACCATTGCCTGACAAATCACTCGCCTGTCATCCTTCGCAGACGGCCTTACTTTATGAAAAATAAGATAATTGGACTATGGCAATGGGAAGGGCAAATGGAGATAGCGACTCCAGTGCCAAGTGATTCATCTGTGGCCAACCTTTCAAAGAATAGCTGGAGCTCAAACTAAAATATCGGCAGGATGCTGAAAAACAAAATCGCCAGACTGGTTTTAAAACCAGACAAGAGCAGAAATGCCTCGAATTAATGAGGAAAAGAACACCACCACCTCCAAAATGAAAATAGATTTGTCAAGCCTCATTGGCAAAAAATAACACAGTTGTCTCATTATAGAGGCGAAAGGGAGCAAGGCTTATTAGTTGATGTGTTTGGTTATTGTGTGATGGGTGTGTTTATGTACGGCTAATCCTCTGTGTTTACAGCAATGCAGGGATCCTAATTAGATGCCAATAATCACACCTTAGCACAAGCTTGTCCAAACCAAGACATGAAGTAAATAAAGCGCTTCACTCCTGTTTAGGTTAGACCTTTACTGTTCAGCCTGTTGTTCATGGCTTGTAGATTAGACTAAATGAACCGAAGCCAAATCAGTCCAGCAGCCTATCAGTTAATGGTTACAATTGATTTTAATTATGTAGCCTGTGCTGAGGCAAGTGTAGCTTATTTACACCAGTCAGCACCATATGAATAGCAGGCATAAAACTTCACACACGATCTGCTCACACACATGCTTCACATTGTGTCAGTTTATAGTTTGAACAGATTTCTATATGTGGGTTCTCTAAGCGTTGGCGTAATATTTAAATACTAATAAATAATGAAAATTTGGAAGATGCCATCCATAGCATGCAGTGTATCACAGTGAATTCAAATATTTCAACAGTAAAGATTATGTAATGATAGTAGTTGGCTTTCATGTGTTTTATTACTGTATTTATTCATGTTAATTGGCCAACAGGGGCTTCTGATGATCTAAGCAAACCTCAATCCAAGCCCTTTTAAAAAGCTCTGCTCTTAGATTTGGTCGTAGACTTGTTCTCAACACTGGTAGGGACACAACAAGCACATTTCTACCCACCCTTAACAGTGGACTGCTTAATGCTGAACATCAAATATTTATTAGTATTAACTAATATTAATAATTATTACTAATAGAAGTATTAATATAGATCTGTGTTTTTTAATTAAGATCTGTGCTGACATAAAAAAACTATGCACAGTGACAGATCAAAGTCAAATGGAAAATAGATCAAAGACGTGTGGTCTCATTTATACAATATTATGACCACCTGTAGTTTGATATGAACTCGGAGGGTGACTTCACATGTAAATAAGCGAGCACACTAGTCACTTGTAGCAGAATGCAAAGCCATCAAAGGATGCAATTTAACTGATGTCCATACAGGCATAGTATCTCAAAAAACACTTAGAATGTTCTAGAGCTGTTGTAGTGAAGGTGTACCGAGAGTGGACTTCTTGTACATTGAGAGCCGCCCACCAACATAACAGTGGGGCCCCATGGGCCATTGACGACTCCAGCCAGTGGTACAGAGCAATCGATGCAACACAGCAGAACAATTAACCTCTATAATGAACACAGGATCACCATTGAGTGTACACTCTGAGCCTAAGGTGGTTATTCAAATTATGATTTTTTTGAGAGCAATCATATGCAAACCTAGTTTTGCCAAGTTGGCAAAATAATAATAATAAAAAAGTAGTGACATAACTAGTTTCTATACAAATACTAAAGTACAAAAGTTATAAACACAAAAGTATAACTGGACTGTTAATGTGATCACAATGCTTGTGAATAATCTGGAAATCTTTATGCAAATTAACCATATTATCAAGTTCCACCCCAACTTCTTCTCATAATTTCCATGTGCATGGTTGCCAGATTCACCTTTTTTCTGCCATTTTTGGCTGTGTTAAAAATGTGCTCACTGGTAAAAATCCAGAGGTGGTGGGATGTAGGGTTTTGAGCTATTTTCAAAATTTACTGCAGCTGCCAAAAAGCCTGACAAGCTAAAAACAGGCAGTGGACAGCTGAGAGAGAACAGGAAAAAGTGTCCGGCTCTGCCTTTGATGGTGATGCCTTATGGAGCTGTCCTAATATTATATGACTTATTGCACCTGAAAATCTAGATTAGAGCAGAGAGGAAAGAGAGGAGAGACTTGGTGGTAGGAAAAAAAAAACTTGGCCATATGTACTTATCTCTTGTCTTCATACATTTATTATTATTATTATTATTAATAATAATAATAATAATAATAATAATAATAATAATAATAATAATAATATTATTATTATTATTACCCTGTTTCCCCAAAAATAAGACAGTGTATTATGTAATGTTTTTCTCCCAAAGGTCTTATTTTTCTATGAAGAAAAATTCACATTTATTGTTGAACAAAAAAATTAACATTTAATATATGCAGAGAAAAAAAAGAATATTACAGAAAATATTTTGATACATTTAAAGTGCTTAATGCAACTGCTCTTAACATTTTACTGCATTCTAACACTTTATGAACATATTTGCTAAAACAAGTAAATATGCATATAATGCACCTCACTTTAGTGAATGTTTAAAGTGCTGAGCTCAAGTCCAAAAACTAAAGGGTTAATGCAGCCAATATTAGCTTAGCTGCAGCACTAATATCTTCAGAAAAATAGCCTTTATCACTTTAATGACTCTTACCGGCTGCCTCTCCGAACTTTGCAGATAATAATAATAATAATAATAATAATAAAAATATTATTATTATTATTATTATTATTATTATTATTATTATTATTATTATTATTATTATTATTATTATTAATGCATCATAAATAGAAGAGACTTGTAGTTTCTGTTATTAGCTGTCCAGCATGGCCTTGGCTGATAATTGTGGAATGCTATTTGCACAATGATATGTGAATTTCTGATGTTGTCCTTACTTCTTAGCTGTATTAGCTTTTGAGGAAGCATAGAAAGTGTATTCATTTACTGAACCAAAACACCAGGCAGGCTGATTACATTTCTCTTTGTGCCAGTCCTGTTCTCTCTGTGGAGAAGGTTAGGATGGTTGAAGATACTTCCACCTTTGCCTGAGCTCCAGACTAATCACATCACCTCTGGAGCACTAGGCAGACAGACACAGAGCTTTATTAATAGAACTTAAAGGTTACAGCGAAAACTGATGAGCTGCTCCTTCATCAAAGAGCCACCGACTCGTAGAAAGAAGGCTTTGTGCCATAATTCATGGACGTTGGTTCTACCCTTTGTGGTCTAGCTTATGTTCCTCTTCTCGTTTCAAATGAAATGGTGCTCACATTTATGATGATATATTTAATACAAACACCCTACACATTTCTGCGAATGAGCACAAACTTTGTTTAAAAAATCTTCCTTTTTATGAGGAGTTTAGCTGGAAGTGGCATCCCTGCAGAGTTAACTGGAACAGACAGTTTAGTATTAAAATAAATGATTAGTGAAAAGACACCAGTGAACACCCCCATAGTCCCGCCTCATTCCTGTCACATGATTTTTGTTTGTTTACCTCATCCGCGTGCTGTGATATGTCTCCAAACCCTCCATCACTCAGCCCTGCTGTCTCATTACATGTTAATCATTGTTTGCTACAAAGCTTCACTAGTGTGCCATAGTTGTAAGTCATTGTTTGTCACCACATTTAAGTATATATTGTCTTTCCACAGCCACAGTCTGTTTTGTTTATAGCATAAAGTCTCGTTTCTGGATCCCCGCCACAGTCCATCTCCTACAGCACCCTCATTTCTTAATTAAGAGAGTAACACTAGCAAATCTCTGAACAAGAAACAGAAAATATAACAACAATAAATAAATCTAATCTGTTTTTTTTTTATTTTAGAGCATTTTTTTGTTAATAAAAAAAAATATTAAAAAAATATTAAAAAAGGAAAACATTACTATTGTAGTCAACTGATATGCAGGGTATAGAATTATTTTTATATTATTTAATTAATTTATATCTTTGTTTACAATAATATACACTACCAATCAAAAGTTTGGAGTCACCAATCATTTTTCATTTATGTCAGAAAATTTTATATTTTTTTCTAGCCTTTTCAATATTATAAAAATCCACAAATGCTGCTGCTGCCCAGATGTTCATACTCATGGCAGAATGGTGAGGTAGGACAATCTCACTACATTTTAGTTCCTACAGTTACTCAGTGAGTTTATAGACATTTGTACAGCTTGCTACTCTCTGCTGTTCAGCAATGTGTCAAGGGAAATCATCGATAGACTCCCCTGTACACTAGAATAGGACACATTGGTCCATAAACAACCTCAATAAACACTATTAATCACTAAAATTGGAGATGTTCCTCCATAATCAACCTTAGGAATCACTACTGATTACTGGAATATGTGATATTAGACCATAAACATGCTCAATAAACATTACTAATAGCTCCAATAGGCGATATTAGCCCATAAACAATGGAATTAAATACTATTAGATATTATAATAAGATATCTATGTAAGCATGTCCTTAAAAAAGAAAAAGGTTCTTGTGCAACATTAGTGAAATAAGTGCTAGAAGCTCAAAGCACATATCCACCATATTCCTGCTACCCATGACACCTTGTGCAAAGTATGTGCTAAACTTCCAGCAGAGTAAACAGACATGCTAAAGTTTATAAACTCACTGTCAACAACTTGTGAGAGGCACTGAAATGTGTTGACAGTGTCCTACCTCACCCCATAGAAGACTGAGTATCTGGAACAGCTGAATTTGTGGATTTTATCATAGTCTCCAAATTATATATTCCTACATTGTAAATTAATACTGAAGTCATCCAGACTAGGAAGGAGCACATAAGGAATCAGGTAGTAAACTTAAAAGTGTTACTCAAATCAAAAAATGATTTAGATTTTAGATTCTTCAAAGTAGACACACAGCTGATGTCTCAAACACATTAAGATGCAAGAAATGCAAGTCATGAGCTCTTGACAAGACACAGCTGTTAACTGAAAGTCATTCCAGGTGACTACCTCATAAAGCTGACAAGCAATTAAATGCCAAGAAAGCTGGCATCTAAACAAGAGGTGCCTACTGTGAAGAATGTAAAATATAAACATATTCTGGTTTGTTTTAACACTTTTTTAGTTTACTAAATAATTCCATATGTATTTCTTCATAGTCTGGATGACTTTGTGTTAATCTACAATGAAGACCATTTTTAAATCATGAAAAACCACTGAATGTCCAGACATATATATATATATATTAGGATTGAGCCGGATACTTGTTTCAGATGAGTATCTGGTACGGATAAAGTATTTTTGAGTGTATGAGCATGATACGAGTAAAACTTGTCAATATCCCTGCTCCTGCTGAAGGAAAATCCTCATTGGGTAACTGACTGTCTTCATGATCTGTGATTGGCCAGTCACACAGAGCGCCCGCTCCTCCCTACACAGACACGTCTCTGCAGCCAGAGCCAGAGCTGCACAGACAGTGACTGATCTCTCTGTTCTTGGCTTCACTCCAGCTCATGTTGCTTCATGTCTCTTCAGTACTATTTAGGTTTTCTTCAGCTCACCTCTATTTTGGTTTGTATGATATTTAAAGTTACTTGGTGAACTGGTTTCATAACGTACACGGTGCATTTGACAAGACAGGGCTGAAAACGGCTTGTGTCGCGTCGGTCACTGCCTCCACTCCGTTTTTTTTTTTTTTTTTTTTACCATCTGCTTTCTCTTAGTTTGGCTGGTGATATAAAGTCAGTTGGAAAACTTTGCTCTTACTGAATGCGGTGCTTTTGAAAAAAATACAGTGAACAAAGTTCATTCATGCACTTAAAAATATTCATGTTGTGAGTTGTTCAGAAAAACTTCTTCTGTTAAATAGTTCTTAATTTTGTGATCAAAAACATTGATTTGAATTTCAATTTTGAGGCTGGTCTGTAAATAGTTTTCAAATAAACAATACGTATAGCAACTTCTGATCAATCCATATCAATTTCAGACTTAAAATAATGTACAGATTTAAGCCCCACCCACTTCGGGTTAAATCACACACAATTCTGGTTTAGGCCCCGCCCACTCTGAGTACAGATATACAGATAATTTAGATGGTTGAACACATACAGATAGTGGTGTACCCGCTTATCCCTGATATATATATATATATATATATATATATATATATATATATATATATATATATATATATTCAGAAATAAAAGTTGACCCCAAACGTTTGAGCATGAATTCTGTGAAATGCAGCACAGTGATTTCAGTGATATGAAGACACTTCCATGGTATAATGGTCTTTGTGGTAAATCACAAGTCAGATTGATGTGAAGAAGTACAGATGATTGAAACCTTTGAAACATGAGACGTTGACCAGAACTACTTGATCCTGTTTAGCTACATAAAAAACTAATCTACTATATTCTACCCCACATTAGTGACACCTGCTCCAGTAATCAGAAAAGGCTTTGTCATGTGATGCTCTGCAAAATGTGGAAGAGAAACATGTGAAATGTGTTTCTGTATTAACTTCTGTAATAATGTATATGGAGAAAATCATGTCAAAGTCTGGATTAATGCATCCTTACCCCCCCCACTCCCATCCATATGCATACTTAAGCCCAGGCCATGCCTCATCACCTTGGCTACATCAGCCTCTTCAACATAATGCAATCACTGGTGCAGGAATCTCAAATCAGACATCTCTCAAGTGCCATCTTTTGTTCAGTTGCACAAACACTTAGCCACAAGCCACTTGTAATCATGTGTCATTACGGTTACAGACTTATTATGCAATTCAGATTGAAAAACAGACAGTGGGGACTGCGCTGTCGAACGATGCTGTTATTCAATCAAACCCAAAGTGCTCTTGTAAGAATGGAATATTCCATACAGAACGCAGGAAACTGCCAGATTTCCAGCAGTTATTGTTGGACTCTGCTGTGGACATCGCATGAAGGTGATTCAAAAATGATAAGAGTTAGAATTACAGTCTCAGGGGTAGATTAAGATGTTTTTTGTCCAAATAAAATGTACTGGTCTATCTTTAGATCAGCTTGTGCAAATAGGTCAGAGCTTGTAAAAGCCAGTCAAGAACTCAGTGTTTCAAAGCTGCAATTTTCCCCAATGTTGACAATGACTAAGCAATTGTATCTCCTGTTACGTCCATTGTCCTGGACTGCATGTTTAGACCAGACGATTGAAACAAAATGTCTTTTGTATGGCTCCATTTTTAGAATGCAGGCTGTTGTTGTGCTTTTATTCCTTTTCTGGAGCTCATAAAAAAAATAATAAAAAATAAAAAAAAAAAACAATCCTGCTCCGTGCTCCGGTCCCATTGCCTACCGCTGAGCTGCACAAAAGAGAACCGGGTCGGCCTCTCGCTGTGGGTTTCACGCATGAGATGCGTTAATGTACCTGAGTGCATACTTCCTCCCATCAAACGCACTCTCGTGTATGAAAGATGCAGGGACAAAACGATCCCGGGACTCCATGCTGAGTAAGGACCAGAGAGGACCCGAGAGGAAGATTCAGAATGTAGAGAATGCCACAAAATAGGATCCTCGCAGACAATTTGGGAATATTTACAACAGAGTTGGAATAAAGATAGAACATCAAAGGGACGTCTCATCAGGAGACTCAAGGCACGGCTCACTTCCTGTCCTCCATGTCGAGAGGCAGACGAGGGCTTCTAATCTTGTGCTACCTAATTATTTTTCCCCTCGCTTTGCAATTGATTTTCTGCTTGACAACAATTCACTCTCACTAATATACCCTCCTATTCTCTCAGCATCCTGTTCATAAAATCAGCACTATGCAATCACGTTACACATGTATGCCTGCCAACTACCTCTCTTTTAAAAAAATGTATTATTTTCCTACGCAAATATTAACAACATGAACGAGGTTAATTAGCACTGATTTTCAGAAGTACAGATGTTTATTTTGGATGGCATTATGTGGCATACTGCCTGCTTTATTTTGTTCTTAATTGGCAGGATGTCACAGATGGGGAGACAAACGTATTGGAAGAAAGAAAAAAAAAGCCACTTCCATTTTCAGCATGATCCAAAATGGCATCTGCAGCAGCCAATTATAATGCCAATTACATTAGGTTATTATTATTATTATTATTATTATTAGTAGTAGTAGTAGTAGTAGTACTGCTGTTGTTGACTAATATTATTGTTGTTAACAATGATGATGATAATGATGTTGATGATCTTGTTATTTTTATTGTTGTATATGTTATTTTGTTTGTTGATGATGCTGATAGATGATCTTGTTGTTATTCTTCTTGTATTTGTTCTTGTTTTTGTTTATGATGATGATGCTCTAGTTTTTTGTTATTTTTGTTGTTTTTGATGATGATGATGTTGTTGATGATGCTGTAGTTTTTGCTGTTGTTGATCGTGATGATGCTGTTATTTTTGTTGTTGATTATGATGTTGATGATGCTGTAGTTTTTGCTGTTGTTGATTGTGATGATGCTGTTGTTTTTTGTTTTTTTTTGTTGTTTTTGATGATGATGTTGTTGATGATGCTGTAGTTGTTGCTGTTGTTGATCATGATGATGCTGTTATTTTTGTTGTTGATTATGATGTTGATGATGTAGTTGTTGCTGTTGTTGATCATGATTATGCTGTTTTTTTTGTTTGTTTTTGATGATGATGTTGATGCTGTAGTTGTTGATGTTGTTGATTGTGATGATGCTGTTGATGATCCATTTATTTTTATTGTTGTATATATTGTTGTTATTTTTGTTGATGATGATGCTGCTGTTGTTTTTTTGTTATTTTTGATAATGATGTTGTTGATGATGCTGTAGTTGATGCTGTTGTTGATCATGATGATGCTGTTTTTTGTTGTTTTTTATGATGATGTTGTTGATGATGCTGTAGTTGATGCTGTTGTTGATCATGATGATGCTGTTATTTTTGTTGTTGATTATGATGTTGAAGATGCTGTTGATGATCAATTTATTTTTATTGTTGTATATGTTGTTGATAATCATAATGATGATGATGCTGTTGTTGTTGATGATAATGTTGATCATGATGACAATTGTTGTTTTTGTTGTTGATTATGATGTAGATGATGCTGTAGTTGTTGCTGTTGTTGATCATGATGATGTTGTTATTTTTGTTGTTTTTGATGATGATATTGTTGATGATGCTGTAGTTGTTGCTGTTGTTAATCGTGATGATGCTGTTATTTTTGTTGTTGATGATGCTGTGGTTTTTGCTGTTGTTGATCGTGATGATGCTGTTGTTTTTTGTTATTTTTGTTGTTTTTGATGATGATATTGTTGATGATGCTGTAGTTGTTGCTGTTGTTGGTCGTGATGATGCTGTTATTTTTGTTGTTGATTATGATGTTGATGACGCTGTAGTTGTTGCTGTTGTTGGTCGTGATGATGCTGTAATTTTTGTTGTTGAAGATGCTGTCATTTTTGCTGTTGTTGATCATGATGATGCTGTTGTTTTTTGTTATTTTTGTTGTTTTTGATGATGATATTGTTGATGATGCTGTAGTTGTTGCTGTTGTTGATCATGATGATGCTGTTATTTTTGTTGTTGAAGATGCTGTAGTTTTTGCTGTTGTTGATCGTGATGATGCTGTTGTTTTTTGTTATTTTTGTTGTTTTTGATGATGATATTGTTGATGATGCTGTAGTTGTTGCTGTTGTTGATCATGATGATGCTGGTATTTATGTTGTTGATTATGATATTGACGATGCTGTAGTTTTTGCTGTTGTTGATCATGATGATGCTGTTGTTTTTTGTTATTTTTGTTGTTTTTGATGATGATATTGTTGATGATGCTGTAGTTGTTGCTGTTGTTGATCGTGATGATGCTGTTATTTTTGTTGTTGATTATGATGTTGATGATGATGATGCTGTGGTTTTTGCTGTTGTTGATTGTGATGATGCTGTTGTTTTTTGTTATTTTTGTTGTTTGATGATGATGTTGTTGATGATGCTGTTGATGATCTTGTTGTTATTCTTATTGTTGTTTATGTTGATGATGATGTAGTCATTCCTCTTGTTGATCATCATTATGCTGTTTTTTTGTTATTTTTTGTTGTTTTTGATGATGCTGTTGATGATGATGATCTTGTTATATTTATTGTTGTGTATGTTGTTGTTGATAATCATAATGATGATGATACTGTTGTTGATCATGATGACAGTGCTGTTATTTTTGTTGTTGTTGATGATGCTCTTGTCATTGTTGCTGCTGTTGTTGATCATGATGACAAAGTTTTTGTTGATGGTGTTATTTTTTACTGTTACCACCATCTTCCTTCTCCATCTTGAACCTGATATAATTTTACAGCAATATATAATGATAAGGAAAATAAAGAAATCATTCTGCCCTTGTTCTCTGTTTCAAAGCATTCAATATATCCATCATGGCTGCTCTCCCGGAGACCTCCCTCTGCGCTTGGCCCCAGTTCTCTTGCAGCTCAGTTTTTCTGATCAATTCGTTTAATTTACTCCATGCTTCGATCCACAGCCATACTCATTTCAGCTGGTTTATGGCTCATCCAGAAAGGATAATTATTATCGGATTGGTACAACAGGGAGGTTTAAACCCAGCTTGGAACCTCTGGAATTTATTGTCAAACAGTGGCACCTGATGAGAGGGGATTTTTAGAATAATCCTCCCTCTTCAACTGTGCATTGATGGTCTCATTTAAACTTCACGCTCTTTTGAAACTTTCAGAGGAAAAACCTTCATCTTTCTGAAATATTTGCACATCAGAAACACACAGATGCGCGAATATACTGTTGCTGCCATTGCATCAGATTTCACTCTTAGCTTGTATGGCATTGTCTGACCTGATCTTGTCAGAACGAACAGATGTTTCAAACACATATAATGCACTTCTGTGCACTTCAGAACAAACTATATCAGGCTTACAGCAGAGCTTTGTAGGACAGAATAGCCCGGACCAAAAAAAAACAAAACAAAAAAAAAACATTGTGATACACAGAGGAAATGCTCACATATTCCCCACAACCTCCCCCATATGGGAAGTTTGGCTCTGTTTACGGTGGACGACTGCAACTGCCCTATTGTGTTCGGTGTTTACTCAGTGTGTTTATTTATTTATTTATTTATTTATTTATTTGCTCGATTATTCTTCCGCTATGGAGGCTGGTCTCTTTTGCCGGGCTGATAGTAGTGGGAGGTAGAGAGTGGCTGACATCTGTTTCATTCAGATTGTGGAGCTCTCAGGAGCGTTCTTTTAAAAAACTCATTCACACACAATAGAACTCAAGCACATTTTAATGGCTAATTAATGCCCAAAACAAACATGCACAAAAACAGCTGTGTGCAGAGGGAAAGGCAATAGCAAGGCCTCTGTTTCTCTAAGGGCATCCACTTTCCTGAAAAAAAAAAGGTCTGGTGGAGACAACAGCAGCCACGTTTAAAGAAGAAAACCAAGGAGGGAGGGATTATATAGAAAGCTGTGATGTTACTCGCAAATGGTGTGTAATCACAGGGACAAAATTTATGTTTATGGGGGCCAAATCCCAGTGTACCTCTCTGTCTTTATTGATGTGGCACTAGTGCCTGCGTGGGTATGAGCATTGGCATCGTGAGACTGCCTCTCCTGCTGTGTCTTCAGGTGTGTAGGCAGGTTTATGGGTTATGATTCCACATGGAACTATATCTAAAGGCCAAATCTGCCAAATCATTGTGTGTTAAGTACATTAAGCTGCAGAAATATGGCTGTTACAGTCTGAAATCTTTACCAAATGATAACCCAGTCAAAAAAAAGCTCTTTATATGTAGAGACAAATACTTATTGTCTTTCCATTATTAACAAATTGTTGATTGTTGATAATTAACAGTGTTAGGAGTTAGTTTTAGGACAAGGGTTAGCGTTAAGTTTAGGCTTTGGGTTGAGACTAAGATTAGGTGTTATGTTTAGGGTCAGGATACGTTAATTGATGCAAGATAAACATCTACAAAGAATCATAATTACCTATTCAGATAAAATGCTATCTTTTCAATTTAGCATATTCAATTATTAATTATATTTATACATTTCAATTATGCAATCCTTATATTTATATACAGTGGTAACCCTACTTACGAGCATCCCTACTAACGAGTATTCCAGGTAACGAGTCAAGATCTCGGAATATCCAGTGAAAGTGAAAGTGCTAGTGAAAGCGACGCAAAGACAACAAAAGGAAGTGAACAAGAAAGTTAGATACATTTTACTTTTCATATGATAAGTGTAACCATGCCATAACACGTACGCCCGTCCTCCTGTCCTCCTTAGCCGCCAGCCTACACGAGCGCCGTCGTCGTCTCGTTTATGTTTTAAAAACCCATATAAACACATTATTTAGCATATTAAAGTATACTGTATATTGGCCGACTGACACGGATTAATCAGTTTTACATGTATTCTTATGGGGAAAATGCATCCAGCTAACGAGCAAACCAGCTAACGAGCAAACCAGCTAACGAGCTCGGCTCCTGCACGGATTAAACTCGTAAGTAGGGTTACCACTGTATTAATTTATAATATTTAAAATATTTTTTATTTTTTTTATTTTATTTTTTATTACTTTACCCCCGATTTTATCCTCAATGTAATTTAATGACCAATTAACCCCGCCCCTTTTATCAGCTCTCCCTATCACTATCACTTGCAATGTCCCTGACTCTCCTGGGAGGGGGCAGATGAGCACAGGCCTCCTCCGACACCAGTGATATCAAGCCCCTTTTCTTCCCAAACTGGTAGTGATACATCACCGCCGGGCAGCTAGCACGCTCGGAGGAAAATGCAGTTCTGATGGAGCAGACGCCCAAGTCAGTCGACATTGTTTATAGTGTTAGGGAGAGTGCGCCATCTTACCCACCCGAAGAGACCGCATCGGCCAGTTCTGCTCTTTGAGGCCCCGGCTGTTGGTGGCACTCTAGAAACAGCATGATCAGGATTTGAACTCGCAATCCTCGGATCATAGTGGCAGCTCCTTAGTCCACTGAGACACTCGGGGTTTCTGAGATGCTACCACTCTTTACCTGGTACCCTATTATCATGCACTTTTAGACATCAGTCACATCCTTTGGTTTTACACTCTCTGCTCTTATTTATATGTGCAGCAAATTCTGTTAAGTGGCATCTGGCCACATTCCAAACCAAGGGTGGTCTGGTAATATTCTGATATAAAATAATTACACTTTAAGTGTATATTATGTGTACACATAAATGCAATTTATGTCTTCTAACATTTAAATTCTTACTCTAAATGGTTAGAATTATTATTATTATTATTATTATTATTATTATTATTATTATTATTATTATTATTATTATTAATATGATGATGATGATGATGATGATTATTATTATTATTATTATTATTATTATTATTATTATTATTATTATTATTATTCACACTGTGCTTTAAGGCTGTGAGTTAATTTTGGGTTATCACAAATAAAAAAAAATAAAAAAAATTGACAATTTTGAGAATTATTTATGCAATTAAAAATTGTGCTGCTGTTTGATGTACCACTAAAGACGAACATGACTTTCATTACTGAATACACTGATTTCTTCCAAGTGAGTGTACTATGCATTGGTAAGAGCTTATTTGTGTTCTTTGTACACAGAGTAATGATAGTCTGATAGAGAGAGATGTGACTTTCATTCCAGTTTGTGCGTTTGCTTTCAAAATGTTATGTTTTTGTCACAAAGAGAATCTCTTTTTTTTTAGTTTTGTGAGAACACATTCATTACCCACAAATGTAAATGCAACAGCCCTGAGATACCACAGGTTACTTTGATCACGAGTGCACAAACACAATCGATAGAAACTGTTACCTTTCAGCATCTTCTGATTATATTTACGCTTATAAGTAAAATGTGCATTTTTAAAGAAATCTAATTTGCCATTTGAAGATGAGTATGATGAACTTGATGGCTCTCTATGGGCGAGTACTGATAGCTGTTCATCAGTTGTGAGGCTGAATGAGAATATTTCAGAGCTAGAATTCATACACCACCTAATATAAGATCTGTTTTGGTAGCAGGGCTGCACTACTGAAGAGTGACAGATAAGCAATATGTGATCAAACATGATTTAACAGCATTGAGAAAGCCCAGATCTCTGATAGAGAGCGGTTTGCATGGTCCTCCAGCTCTTGCAACAGCATGGCGCTGTAGAAATGACATGAAATAAACTCCACAGTGCCTGGGAGGGGTAAATACAGAGACCCAGATGTGATGCAGAGAGCCGAAGATCAGCCTGCCACAAGGCCATTTCACAATAACACCCAGGTGGGGTCAAAAATAGGAATCATATGTGGGAGAAATGAGGCCTTGAGTGCAACTTAATGTTCCCCCTCAAGCCCATCAGAAAAAGGCAGCGAGAGAAAGAGAGATGGAAGGAGCGAAAAACAGAAACAATTTTTTTTTGGCTGTCTTATTTCTGAGATGGACTCGCAGCCCTGCTGGCCTCTACAATCAGTCTGATGAGTAGCTCTGATTGGTTGGGAGCAATGGGAGAGTGAGAGAGGGAAGCTAGAAGATACACAGGCTATTTGTTTTTAATAAAAGATGATACAAACGTGGCCCTGTGCAAGCACCGTTTCAATAACCAGTGACCCAGTTCCTTTAATTGCTTTCTCTCAAAGAGAAGGGAGAGGGAGATGCCACCTTCTAAACTCGTTATGAGCTCCACTACAGGCTGAAGAACAATATTGTTCTTGTTGTTTTTCTTTCTGTAGAGCTGTGAGACACTGTGTGCTCTCTTCACTAACAAACAGGCATCCATTTCAAAGTCTTTTTTTTAAAGATAGACTGACCACATTGCAGCAAATGTGTACAAGACAGATTATACAGATACTCGGGGTGTAATGATACACTCAGCTCATAATTTGATTCATCCATTGTCACATTGCATTTACATTATATAACTCCAAACAATGCATCAACTCCAAGATGCATCGTTACGCCTCTTTCCTATACACTGCATCTGCTTTAGCTTCACCTGATAGATGATTTTGGATCTATTGGACATGCAGTAATCAAAGACGGTGGTCTAATACAAACATTAGTACATCTGTCTCAATAAATACTGTACGTTTATGAAATAAATGAAGGCATAGTCCAAACCAATGACTGTAGAAAACATGGACAGAGCATCATCTCTGAAAAGTGAAGCAACAACAAGTCTGGCTGCAGCATGATGTGTAGCTCCACCCATACCCATGTTTATCAATGACACCTTAGCCCATTTTCTCATCCAGTCCTCTTTCTACAACCTACAATGTCTGATTCCAACAGTTAGTTTTCTCTATAAAATATACATTTTATCTAGAATTTAGTGTTTAGTATTTAGTGCAAGGAGGCACGGTTAGACAGCCTTAGGGAGAAACAGCAACTCGGTTCCCAGATTCATAATGTTTTCCCAAATTGAGCTAGTTTGAAAATGCAGTCAAGTTTGACCATTTAATAATTTGTGCTACTTTCAAAATGATAAAATATATCAGTATAGTAATAAAATAAGAATATGACTAATAATGTCATTGTAATCAAAATGAATCACAAAGGCAGGTTAGAATATATTATGAAAAATTAAGATTAACAAATGGTTTAGGAGTAAATATTGGTATTAGGTGTTTTTTTTTTTGTCTTCATCTGTGACACATTAGATTTTAGTTTTAGCTTCTAAAGAGAAAGACACTCATGTTTCTGCTGGACCTGGCAACCCTGACTGAAGTATTTAAATTACTGAACTCAGTAAAGTTTAAACAGTTTATTATTATTATTATTATTATTTTTTTTTTTTTTTTATTATTATTATTATTATTATTATTCTTTTAAACCTGCATGTGCTGAAAGCAGGACAGGGGTTAAACCAGGCCAGAGCAAAAAAAGCTATCAACCAAAAATATAGAATGACTGCTGGAAGGGGGCGGGGCAACCAAATGAAGGGGGTGGGCTGACTTTGACTCTGGTCTAGCTCTAAATTAATCAAGATGGTATTTTGCCTTCAATTGCATAGAATGGAAACAAATGGAATGACATCATCCATCTACAGTATATATACCGTCTATCGTCCAAACTAGTAAATGGTGACTGTATACCTCACACACAGTAACACAAAGCATACAGCCACCATCAACCATAATGCATTTATTTATACTCCTCTCAACAAGCGTTTCCTTTCATATAGTGACTAAAATCATAACATCCCAAAGCCAACAGGAATACAAATGTGTTCTCGCACTCTAACATACGGGTATGTACAGTTAGCAACTCACAGCCACTAATGAGTAGCAGGTAGAGTTTAAGATGTTGGGCAAGTAACCCATTTGGGAGTCTTTGCACAGGTTTGTGTCGTGTATAACATATTTGTAGGGGCAGCCATAGGCCTGAGGTTAGGGAACCGGTCTTGTGGCCAAAAGGACTGAAGGCACCTAACCCTCAACTGGGTTCCATGAATAGGGATGCCCACTGACTCTTGCTGGAAGTCACAAATTCCTTTTCCACCAACGAGGAACTGGCACCGTTCCGAACCTAATACTTGTACAATTACTATACTGTACAAAGTTCTTATAATATTAGCACTGTAGAGTTTACTACAATATATTTACATAAACAACCACCTTTTCTACTACAACTGTGTACTGTGGGTGCATATATGATGAATGAATGAATGACTGTTACACTTATATAGCGCCTTTCTCAAACCCAAGGACGCTTTACAATCAACACACTCCATTTACACACACTCAATCACACACACCGGCGAGAAGCGGCAGCCAATTGCGCACAGCGTACTCTCAACCGGAAGCGACCGTCCACCTGGAGGACTGCATCGAGCACTAGGGGGATCACCCAGGACAGAGTGCCAACCATATCTGGGCATACATACATACACACATTCATTCATTCATACACACCAGGGTAATTTTAGAGTATCCAATTCACCTGATCTCCATGTTTTTGGACTGTGGGAGGAAACCGGAGTCCCCGGAGGAAACCCACGCAGACACGGGGAGAACAT
>BRDA01023776.1:2500-11822 GCA_036984385.1 Crenuchus spilurus
CCTCTTTTAAGGGTTCTTAAGAGCAGCACAGTCCGGCTCTGTTTCTCATGGCCTGGCTAAGATTCTCCTTAAAGTAATAAATAAAGTACCTAAACACTCCTTATCCTCTGTAATATCATGGTTAATGCACAGTCTTGAATGGATTGCGCTTTATATATATATATAAGAATGCCAATCAACATAATGGGCAAATAATATATTTACAGGTTTTTTACTAATTAGACACATTAATGCAGAATCAAAATATTATTGGATAGATAGATAGATAGATAGATAGATAGATAGATAGATAGATAGATAGATAGATAGATAGATAGATAGATAGATAGATAGCTGGCTGGCTGGCTGGCTAGATAGATAGATAGATAGATAGATAGCTGGCTGGCTGGCTAGATAGATAGATAGATAGATAGATAGATAGATAGATAGCTGGCTGGCTAGATAGATAGCTGGCTGGCTGGCTAGATAGATGGCTGGCTGGCTGGCTAGATAGATAGCTGGCTGGCTGGCTAGATAGATAGCTGGCTGGCTGGCTGGCTAGATAGCTGGCTGGCTGGCTGGCTGGCTAGATAGATAGCTGGCTGGCTGGCTGGCTAGATAGATGGCTGGCTGGCTAGATAGATAGCTAGCTGGCTGGCTGGCTAGCTAGCTAGCTGGCTGGCTGGCTAGCTAGATAGCTGGCTAGCTAGCTCCTGGTGAAATATCTTAATGATTTTTGCAGCAAAAAAATA
Source organism: Crenuchus spilurus (assembly GCA_036984385.1). Taxonomy (NCBI): domain Eukaryota; kingdom Metazoa; phylum Chordata; class Actinopteri; order Characiformes; family Crenuchidae; genus Crenuchus; species Crenuchus spilurus. The sequence continues at coordinate 3,232 of BRDA01023776.1, forward strand.
AGTATGTTGTCCTTTACAGAGAGCAAACTTCATTCTAAAGCAGATATTATTGGTTTGTTTATTTGCTTAATTTATTTTTGGGGAAATATGTCACTTTACATTTAATGAATGTAAATGAATATTAACCTTTGGCTCAGAGCGCTCACACAGTGGTGATCCTTGACACCTTGGTGGTTGCTCCTATATTCATTGCAGAGGTTAACTGGTCCACTGTGGTGTGTTGATTGTTGTATACCACTTGCCGGAGTCTTGTAGCATCAATGGGACAACTCTTTTATGCCATTGGGAGGCACTAAATGTATGAGAAGTCTGTTCTCAGTACAGCATCACTACAAATAATAGGGTACCTTCACCTGGTACCCTTTTATCATGCCCTTTTCTACATCAGTCAAATCACGTTTGCCCACAATGACTGTTTAATACTCTGCTACAGCTGACTGGTGTGCTCACTTATTTATACATGCACCAAACCCTGTCATGTCGCATCTGTGATCATCTGGACTGAGACTGAGTTCATTCCAAATTAGAGGTCATCATAGTATTATTTGAGTGTCTGATATGTAGACAATTGTTTTGACCATTAACAATATGTAGACCAAATGTTGTGCACAAACATTTGTATTTGGATTTTCTCTGCTGTAGATGTATTAAATTTAAAAAATCAATAAAATATCGTTTGACTAGGTTGCCCAAATGACTGTACGCACTTTGCAATGGCTCAGCCAATCAGATATTAGACCGGGAACTATACATTTTGTAGATTTTTTGATATCTCTAGGTGGCTTAGAGTAAATGTTACTCCTTTAAGAAAATGTTCAAGTGCTCTTTTCTCCCTTGCGTCCAGATTCAGCCATTAAACATCTTAAGGCTCCATTAAGTGTTGGGTAAGATCCTGAGTGATGGGACTGATTTATGATGGGGGATCTTCTTTAACTCCTCATCCTGAATCTGTAAGTTCAGGTTATCAGGTTAGGTCGAGTGAAATGGAGGGGATTATGTGAAGTCATGCTTTATCGTATCAGTGTCTGACTCATGCAGCTGAGTTATGTTCGCCGAGCCTTGTGCAGCCGGGGTCGTTTGTAACGTGGCTCATCACCACAGAGTGAATCAGATGGTCATATACAATAACAACACGGCTACAAGGTTACAGTGTGGGTGACACAGATCGTATTCTTCCTTCTCTGTTTGGAGGTGTTTTGGGTGGATATGCTCACAAGAGGAAGGGAAGAGTTATAGGAAGAGGTGAGGTGGACGCTTTTCCTGCTAGATTAGCATCTGTTGATTTACTCCAGTCACCTTATCAGCATTCCAGTGGACATTCCAGAAAGGTTATTCAGCATTCCTGTTTTCTGGGGGAAGCACAGTGGTGATGGGAAACCTCATAGTAGATTATTTGAATAGTTCTTTGATTGCTTTGCGGTCCTCACACTCATTTCCTGATGTAGATGAACTAACCTAACAGGTCTAATGTGCTACAGAGATTATGTTCTCAGCATCATGAGTGTCATTGCTGGACTGAGAGTCATCTTTACATCTTCACTGTGGACAAACAAGTTAAGTGTGTCTAACAGAGTGGACAGTGTTTGAAAACTCTCTGCTGTCTGATTTACTCGTACCAGCACAACACACACTAACACACCGCCATCACAGCAGTCACTGCAGTGCTGAGAATGGCTGTAATTTATACTAGCTCTGTGGTGGTCCGATGGGGGTCCTGACTATTGAAGAACAGGGTGAAAGGAGGCTAATAAAGTATAAAGAGAAACAGATGGACTACAGAACTACGAAGTACACCTATATGGTCAGTGGAGCTGATTCAATGGACAGTGTAGTGCAACCGGGTGGTTTTAATGAAGTGGCACATTGTTATATAATCTATTATTGGTATAAAACATCTAAAAAATCAATTATGCTTGATTATTAAATTTTTTATAAATCTTTATAAAAATGCATTTTTATAAAATAATTTTTTATTATTTATAATTTTGTATAAAATAATTATAACATATTTTTTATTATTTATAATTTTGTATAAAATAATTATAACATAACCGCGACCCTAATAAGGATTAGGCGGGTGTGATAATGAATGAATGAATGAATGAATAATTATAACATATTTTTTTTATTATTTATAATTTTATATAAAATAATTATAACATTTTTTTTATTATTTATAATTTTATAATTATTTATAAAAATACATTTTTATAAAATCTTTACAGTTTTATACATTATACTACCAAATAATGACAAAAAGCAATCTTCATGTGCTGTTTTTTAATTGGATATATATATATATTGACTGTTAGCCTTAAACTTTTCCTTTAGAAAAAATAAAAATAAAAATTGATATTCTAAACAAATTCCAAAAAATTTTATGTAAGTGCACCCAGGTGTTAATATTTACAGTGTTTTTCTGGTTAGATTGCTTACAGTGCTTTCTAAGTCTTTCTCTGTGTTTTTCAGCCACATAAATTACTGCACATGTAATTATGGTGGGGTATGGTCATGTTCTCGCAAAGAGCTGAAACCTCAGCATCACCATTCGCAAAACACACTCCTTCTGACTGTAAGGTCAACACTAAGGTTGTTATTGCTGCTCTGTTTGTAGAGGTGTGAGTGTGAGCATGTTCATGTCCATGTGAGGTAGGGAGTGTATGTATGTGTAAACCATACATTTGTACAGAAGCTTGTTTTGTTTGTGTGGCCGGCACACGTCCCAGGGCCAGTGAAGCCACAGTCATGCAGTCTGTGGTTATATGGGCTCCAGTGGAGAAGCAAACAAGCCTTCAAAGCACAAGGACACTCATGCTGCCTCTGCTGCTATAGCAAGCTCAGATGACTTGAACTGGTAGAGACCAGATATCGCTGTGGAGTAGCGTGTTACAATCAATAATGTTGTTTACATTTATTTTATTTAAATATTATTTTCTAACATTGCTGTGTATTTGACTGAATAATATGGCAGTAGTTCCTAATACATTTAAAATATTCATGCACGTGTTGTATAAGGTCAGTAATTTCAGCAGGCCGGCCCATCAGCATCCATTTAAGCAAGTGGGTCAGGGTTGCCAGGACCAACAAAAATATCCAGCCCAAAGTCAGTCTAAAACCTGCCCTTCAGAAGCTTAAACTAGCCCAAAATATATGTCTGTCACACGTTTGAAGCAAATGACAAAACAATTACGACTTAGCATTTTGTTTATTATTTATTATCAGTATTGCAATTTAGCTTAAAGTCATTAATAACATTCTAACATTAGTAGTTTGTTAGTTTTATATCCCAGTCAAGCGCATTTAATAGTAACATAATTAGCAAAAAAAAAACCTGACTTTTACTTACTCATTTCTGTTCTTGCCTCCTGAACTCTCTTCTATTCTCATCCTCTTTGTTCACTTTTTTTTCATCGCATTGTGATTTCTGGTTACATGAAGAGCTATTATGAACTTTTGGACAGTTCTTTCCATCTGTTATTTAATGTCATTCAAGCTCATGCATACACAATTTTAATTGCCATTTTCTGTTGTCCTCTCCTTTCTCCTTTTTTGTGACTTTTTATATTACTGGCTTCCTTTAGATGTCGTTATGTTTTCCTCGTTCTTATTGTTGTAATCAACTCCTTAGTGTTGACTTGCACACGTTTGCCCGCCATGTTGATTTAACATCCAAGGCAACACACACTTTTTTGTTGCTTTTTGGCGGGCGCGGTCATTTTTTGACAAAACCGGTCATCAAAACCGCACCCCGCCACCCCTGAATTTTCACCTGCGACTGGATTTTCAAACAAGCCCAATTTGGCGTGAAAACCGCGAACCTGGCAACTCTGGCATCTCTGGGCTGGCCCCATGCTGGGAGCAGCCAATAAAAAATCTAAGATTTGCATACGCAAGCTTATGGTATTCAGCATTGTTACGCAGCTTGTTACTCAAAAACATCACAGTAAATGCTAGCTGTTTGCTAGCAAGGCAATATAACGAGTCATGTCTACTAGTGATGGGATTTTCGGCTCTATTTTGAGATGCGGCTCTAATGGCTCTTCTTACTGTGGAGAGCTGGCTCTTTCGGCTCCCAAACGGCTCCCCATATATATTTTTTACATTATTAATTAATTAATAGCTTAAACCTAATTTTATAACATTTTGTTTCATTATTGACATTGTTAAGCACTTGTGATGAGTAAAAATGCTGCATAACAATGCTTTATAAATAAAACTTTTATTATAACCAATTATTAAATTATCACAAAATAGCACCACTTCTACAAAAATAACATAAAATAAATTAAACAGTTATAAATACAATCACCCACCACAATACGAAAAAGTATTAAAGCAGCTTCATAACAAAAAAGCTGCCACAATACAAATATCAAATACAGTGCTTTTAAATTAAAGTATAAAACTATGAAGGATAAAAAAACATGTGAACAACACCAGTTTTGAACTACTAGAAATGGAGAACGCACTGTATTAAATACAAATACCCACCACAGTACGAAAAAGTATTAAAACAGCTTTATAACAAAAAGGCACAATAACACAAGTATCACTTACAGTGCTATTAAATTAAAGTATAAAACTATGAAGGATAAAAAAAACATGTGAACAATACAAGTTTTGAACCACTAGAGATGAAGAACTCTGCACTTTTCGACCAAAATAACTGGTTCTTGAACTGGTGCCGTTCGGGCTTATGAGAACCTCGGTGCTTTTTAGTGAACCAGCCCGCGTTTCCACTAGTTTTAGTTGAACCGAGGATACGTCACGGTGTATGTCATCAACAAAGCGGAATTATAAACAAAGATGACGGAGAACATCGACTACTTTTGAGCATTTGTGCTCTTGGTACAAATGTTTGTTTCACTTCACAAGTCAAATCTAGAGCCGGTACATTCCCTTGTCCAGCTCCACTGTGCGATAGTTCCTTTTTAGAATCTCTGTCGTCCTTTTTTAGCTTCTTTAGCTTATCTATCACTTGCTCTCTTGAACGAACAAAACCTGCCCGAGCTAAATCCTCCACCAGCTCGCTGTAGAGTTTCTCCTTTCTAATACTCCCCTCAAGTTTCTCCTGAAACTCCGGAGAACACCAAATAGATAACAAAAACTGAGTTTCTTCAGTGGACCACTGTACGCTACGAGTCGCCTCAGTGCGCAGGCGTGTTTGGTTCGCACTGAAAAACCAAGTATTTTTTGGTTCCCGCTGCGAACGAACGTTCCTGGTTCGGGGCGCTATTTTTGTTGGTGGAAATGCACCGAACGGTTCCAAATTAGGTTCGTGAACCAGAGATACTGAAGGAAAAAAACGGCTCCCATTGTGGAGTCGGTTCCAATCGTTCACTTCAAAGAGCCGGCTCTTAGAGCCAGATCGTTCGCGAACGACACATCACTAATGTCTACAATTTAATCAAAATTAACAGTTAGAGAACACACAGACAGTCATTTTACCTTAGTAAAAGCTTTATTTACATTATTTATGACTGGATTGTATTTAAGTTCCTTTGGTCACAATATCAATGGAATACCACCGGTAAGTCTCCTGACAGAGGATGCATCTCATGGCAGGGGTGCCGAATTTAGCACAACACCAGCATTATGTTTTTTGGAATTTCATTGATGGCGTAGATTTGTGGTTTAATTAATTGAGCAGGTAGGTTTATGTGTAGTTTCATTGACGAGTGGGATGAGACCCAGAGAATTTATTGTTCTTTCTATTCTAGAGACGCCACTGCCTTATTTGTTTATTTTCACATAATTTGGGCTTCCAGCTCATAAAACTCACGAAAACATTTCAAATATTGCGGAGAAATCAGCCCAAATTTTGCCGGGCATGATTGTTTTAAACTGAGTGCGACACACTAATCATCTACTAAACTCAAAGCATCTGCACAGGTTTCCCCAGGTGTCATTAAATTGCTTCAGTTTGTTTCAATATGGGGAAGACTACAGACATAACAACTGGCCAGAAGACCATCATTGCTACCCTCCATAGGATAGGGAAGCCACAAATGTTCATAGCTAAAAAGGCTGGCTGTTCACAGAGTGCTGTGTCCAAGCATATCAATGGAAAGTCTAGTGGAAGGACAAAATGTGGCAGGAAAAGATGCACCAGCAAAAGAGATGACTGTGGGCTTCAGCGGATTATCAAAAAGAGAAGATACAAGTCAAGCCACTTCTGAACCTGAGCCAATGTAGGAAGCGTCTCAACTGGGCCAAGGAGAAGAAGGGCTGAACCGTTGGCCCGTGGTCCAAGGTCCTCTTTTCTGATGAAAGTAAAGTGTGCCTTTCATTCGGGGAATCAAGGTCCAAGGTTTTGGAGGAAGACAGGTGAGGAACAGAACCCAAACTGTTTGAGGTCCAGTGTGAAATATCCATAGTCAGTAATGATTTGGGGTGCAATGTCTGGCGCAGGTGTTGGTAAACTCTGCTTTCTTAAATCCAAGGTCACCGCAACAGTCTACCAGAATGTTTTAGAGGACTTCATGATTCCTTCTGTTGAGGATCTGTATGGAGATGCAGATTTCATCTTCCAGAAGGATCTGGCCCCTACCCATGCCACCAGAAGCACCAAAGCCTGGTTTGATGCCCATGCCATCACAGTGCTTGACTGGCCAGCCAACTCGCCGAACCTAAACCCCATTGAGAATCTATGAGGTATTCTCAAGAGGAAAATGAGGGCCACCAGACCCAACAACAAAGAAGAGCTGACAGCAAGCATCAAGGAAATCTGGGCTTCCATAACTCCCAGGCAATGCCATGTCACACCCAACCAAGCATTGAAGATTGACATATTGTTTTGAAAGTACCATATTTTTATTTTAACGAATCCTAATTTCTTTTTTTTCTGCAAGAACTGAAGTAGTTTGGGCTGATTTCTCCACAGTATTCAAATTTTTTTAAATCCTGTTTTTATGGGTTTTATGAACTGGAAGCCCAAATTATGTGAAAATAAACAAATACTTGAAATTGTTTAAATTGTGGGCCCTGAATCTATAATCTATAAAAGTTTAACTTTTTGAATGGAATTATGGAAATTAATCAACTTTTCCATGATATTCAAATTTTTTGGAATGGGTCTGTAACAGCACTGATACAGTCAAAGTGACGTAATCCAGCTGGATCTGAACCACAGGACCTGAAGCACTGAGAGCCCTCCGACACAAACAACCCACATCCACTTGCTATTTCATTTTTTGTTGATAATTCCAATGAATGATTTGAGCATTTGCTAAGAAGAGGGAATAGCAGTGACTATAGTATTTCCATGCTCTTGTCTTATTTTCCTCTTTAGCTCTTTGGTGTTGTGGGTTGGGTTAGGCTGGCTGTGGTGGCTGGTGAGCACGAGGAAGAGCGCTGGTGTCTGCCATCACAAGGAGAGGAGGAGGAGAGCATTCTCCAGGGGGAGGAGCTTTGTATCCTGTTATTGTGTTTGCAATGGAGAGCTCAGGGTCATGGAACAGCAACAGAAACACTGGAGAACTCGAACCTGTGTTATAGAGCCAAGCTCAACAGGTTTTTACTGTCAAGAACCCAAGAATGCCTGGATAAGAATCCCAGCACATGTGACAAATATGACACGTTTGAATCTTGAGTGCAGAAGCTGAAGCACTGTAGATTTGGAGGTGTACACTTACCTGGGGTTGTGATAAATGGAGTTACTTGTCTGACTGTGGAAATGAGACCATGTGTGTTTTTCCATTGCAGTGTAATGAGGAGTGAGGTCTGTGCATGGCAACCCATTAACGCCAAGTTTGACACTAAGCAGTGCTTTCCACAGAGGAAGAATGGTGTCAGTGTTGTGCTATCACTGCTACTGAAAGTGTTGTGCAGATATGCTGTATTGCCATTAGTTAGCTTGTAAACATTCTAGCCAGAGCAGTGAATTGACCTGTCAATGCTTCAGTCACAAATGCATTATTTTATAGCAGTGAGTGAGGTTGGACAAGCTTTTAAAATGTTGAATAAAATCCTGTTCATTCAACTTAGGCTGTAGCACAATTTACCCATCTATGTATGCTAAGTGATTTGTGGATATCACTTTCCTGAAAACATCATTTAAATACCTTTGTATAATTGTTTATACATTTTATTTATATATATATATATATATGAAAAAGAGATGTATAAATAGGTTGAGTTAGATTTTTTTAGAAGCTTTTCCAACAGTTGCTACAAAAGCACACATTTGTGGGAGATGCATGAAGAGGTCATTTGGTTTAATGACATGAATGAATATGTTCCATTACTGTGAGAAGCGCTGATAATGTGATATACTGTATATACGACTATAGGAAGCATGAGCTGTTTAGTCCTGAGTGGAGACGCTTGTGTTTTTGTGTTTTCGCTGACAGCAGGGCAGAGACGGTGTGGAGTGGTGCAGGCTTAAATTAGTCTCAGTTATAAATCACAATGATTACGATGTCTAATGAGGCCTCAGAGGCCAAAGGTCAAAGTCGCAGGTATTCCCATAAATCCTGAGACGAGATGCTTCTGCTGTCTCATCGCTCACTCAGCACATCACAGTCTTCCAGAAGTGCTTTCCCAGAAACACACACACACACACACACACACACACACACACACACACACAC
>BRDA01023778.1:0-14142 GCA_036984385.1 Crenuchus spilurus
ATTTATTTTATATTCTTTACTGTCGCACTCGCTTCATGCTGTGTTTCTTTACCTGCGTTTGTTGTCTCTGTGTCCCTGCCCTTGTCCTGCCATTGGCCCTCTGTGGTTCCTGTCTTCACTCCCAGCCACGTCACATAGTCTTGTCTGCTAATGTTCTACATCTGTCCTGTGTTATCACTCAGCCCTTGATGTCATAGCCCCTCGTCTTTCACTTGTCTAGTGTCAGTCACTGAATGTTTGTGCTTCATGTTACATGGACATCAGTTTGCCTGTTTCTATCTTTGGCTTTTGTTTAGTTATGACCTCAGTGTTTTGTTTCTGTCTCATATGTTAATTAACCTCGTTTAGCCCATATCCCCTGCATCCTGCTCTCCTCATCCTTACTCCACCTGGTTTATGACATTTACATATAACATCACATATTTCAAGTCTTTCTGTGCTTTTGATGTTGATGCTGTGCGCATAGTAATTTAGTCAAAACTCCAAATTCAATATTCTAAAAACTAGGAGCCCCAAGTGGCTCAATGGACACACTAGTGAACATCTGGTGGGCAGCCATATCCATTGCACCCGGAGAGCAGTTGGAGATTAGGTGCCTTCAGTCATGACCTGTCCAGGGATCAAACTGGCGACCTTCTCTTCACAAGACCAGAGTCCTAACCACCAGGCCATGGCTGCCCCTGTAGTTAATTTACCAAAAAGCAGTATTGAGTATTGAAATGAAGTATTGGATGATAACTGAGAGGTGTGGAAAACCCAATACATCCACATGCAGTAAATCCCTCACTCTATTAATGTAATTTGTACTTATTCTAATATTAGTGCTGTTTTGAGTAAATAAACACGTCCTGTCCACATAAACAGCTTTATAAATGTAATTTTCTCAGGGGGCTAAAACTGTAGTATGTTTTATTGTGTCCTTGTCCCTGTCTGTAGTGACCTTTAAGCAACATGGCATAATGTCATTTATGATAGATGTGTTATTTGCATTCTTCCTCAAGGTCTGCATCATACTAATCAAGATGGGTATGCAGAGAGCATGTCTAATTAAAGCTGATTATTTATTGAATTTGATCAGACTAATAAAGCAGCCTTTCACGTGAGCAGCAACACTGCTGTGTCTGATGCGCTTGAAACAAAATCCCACTATGTCTCAATTTACTATCTTGTCTCAATAGAACTTTCTTTGACCACAATTTATATAAAATATCAACTCATGGGCTCTGTTGTACTGAAAAGTATGCTCAGAAAGGTGTATTGTGTCATAATCTGTCACAATAATATTAAAATATTGGCATATTGTTCAAAATAAAGTATAAGGTAGGCATTTCTATTTAAATGTCCTGTGTGTATAAGTAAAGGTTAGGTGTTCCTAATAAAGTGGCATGTGAAAAAGATTCATGCATGCAATGTATTACAGTATACAATTTATAATACACTCCAATACACTATATAATACAGCATTATATAATATATAAGTACAATACAGTGTATTATATACAGTGTAATACAGTATAGACAGTATAATACAGTATCACACAATATATATGGCATTACACACTCCAATCCACTATATAATGCAGCATTATGCAGTTTGTAAGTATAATACAGTTCATACAGTATATATGGTATAATACAGTATAACACACTATATAATACAACATTATACAGTACATAATACAGTATAATACTGTTCATATGTTATATAATACAGTATAATACAGCATTACACAGTATATATGTTATAATACAGTATAATACACTATATAATACAATGTCATACAGTACATAATACAGTACAATACTGTTTATATGTTATATAATACAGTATAATACAGCATTACACAGTATATATGTTATAATACAGTATAATACACTATATAATACAATGTCATACAGTACATAATACAGTATAATACTGTTTATATGTTATATAATACAGTATAATACAGTATATACAGTATCACACAGTATATATGTTATAATACAGTATATAATACAATGTCATACAGTACATAATACAATATAATACTGTTTATATGTTATATAATAAAGTATAATACAGTATATACGGTATGATACAGTATCACACAGTATATATGTTATAATACAGTATAATACACTATATAATACAATGTCATACAGTACATAATACAATATAATACTGTTTATATGTAATATAATACAGTATAATACAGCATTACACAGTATATACAGTATCACATAGTATATATGTTATAATACAGTATAATACACTATATAATGCAATGTCATACAGTACATAATACAATATAATACTGTTTATATGTTATATAATACAGTATAATACAGCATTACACAGTATATACAGTATATACAATATCACACAGTAAATATGTTATAATACAGTATAATACAGTATATATACGGTATGATACAGTATCACATAGTATATATGTTATAATACAGTATAATACACTATATAATACGTCATACAGTACATAATACAGTAAAATACTGTTTATATGTTATATAATACAGTATAATACAGCATTACACAGTATATACAGTATATACAGTATCACACAGTATATATGTTATAATACAACATATATGTTATAATATATTGTAATGCAGTAGTCCTCGGCTGCAGACTCTTGGAAAGAAAAATAGACTATAAGCAGCAGCCTGAGTTAAATTATTCTCTGTAGACGTGCGGAGAGACGTGGAGATATAATGCAAGGTGGGGATAAATAAGTGATGAGGTAAATAAATAAATAACAGTCAGCAGATAAAGCTAATCAGAAGGAGAAGAATAAATGAGCTTCTTTCTCTCAGCCTTTCTGCCACTCCACAGAGTTATTAGTTATTAAAAAATACCGCTCTACCTCGCAGTCTTCACCTCCCTCTCCCCTTCCCCCTCTCCTTCTCTTTTTCTCTGTTTCTCTCGACTGTCAGCAACTTTCAAACGGTTCCCTCTCCACAGAGCTTTGCTACAAACACCCTGCTTAATCTCTCTGTGATGTGCAAATTATTTGATTTTGTTTTTGATTTCTTCTGCTGTAGTTTTTTTTGGTGGGTAGCTGCTCTTACGTTTGGGGACACTGATCAAAATACAAACATAAAAAAGTTTATGGTATCAAACATTTTTGAAAGCTGCTTTATTTCTCTCTTTATATCTCTTTTTCTTTCTGTCAGGAGGGATGGGCTGGCACCCGTGAGATTAGCTGTTTTTAACTGGAGCGTTTAAGAGCAGAAGAGGGAGTGAGGACAGCCTTTAGTTGCCGGAAATGAGAATTTGGCGCAAAACTTCACACTTTGATGTTGGAGGATGCTGCTAGTTTGGCTCGTTTTCTGCACAACAGATCTGTTTGATCTGCGGAAATGTTCCCCACTCTGCCAATTTAGCAAACAGCTGGAGACTGTTTTTTAGAAATGATGCTGATCGGAAGGTGTGAAATCCTCCTTTTGGGAAATGATTTATTGAAAGTTCAACATAAGCTGGGATCAGTTGGTTCTACTAACATCACATCACTGATCATATATATTCTGCTCATCAAATGTGTGAGGACATCTGGTCACCTATTGAAATGAACATTTTGTCACTTTTACGTTTCAGAAGAGACATTATAACAGGAAGAGGAGACAGTTCACTGTGTGAAAGATGAATCCGAACATTTGTAAGACCTAACATTATGCCTGCCTTTCAACCAGGCTGCTGGTAAACCTTCCAATTATTAAATGTTCTTTCTGAATTTAAAGCCACAGTAAATGATTGTTGATATTTGAACACAACAGCAAAACAAATACATCCCTCCCTTCTAGGCATCTTCAGAATCTCTTCCTCCAAAATTCATGGATTGCCAAGGTGAAATATACTGGACTAGCAAGACCATCATGGCCATAAAACCTGCCACAAATGTTGTACAAACAGTATAATATGACATAAGAAACAACAAGAAATGTCAGGTTAGCTAGGTTGTGCAGGTTGTTGACTGATTTACTTCAATAAATAAATAAATGACTGACACTGAACCACAATGGTGTGCATGGCAGGGTTGTAAGGAGAAAGCCACTGCTCTCCAAAAAGAACAATGCTGCTCGTCTGCAGTTTGCTAAAGATCACGTGGACAAGCCAGAGGACTATTGGAAGGATGTTTTGTGGACGGATGAGACCAAAATAAAACTTTTCAGTGTGATGTTTGGAGAAAAGAACACTGCATTCCAGCATAAGAACCTTATCTCATCTGTGAAACATGGTGGTGGTATCAGGTTTGGGCCTGTTTGCTGCATCTGGGCCAGAACGGCTTGTCATCATTGATGGAACAATGAATTCTGAATTATATCAGAGAATTCTAAAAAAAATGTCCAAGAACTGAGTCTCAAGAGAAGGTGGGTCATGCAGCAAGACAACGACCCTAAACACACAAGTCGTTCTACCAAAAAACGTTTAAAGAACAGTTACTGGAAACGTTTAGTTACAGTTACTGCTGTAAAGGGGGGTCACAGCAGATACTGAAAGTCACTCACAAATATGTCATATTGGATCATTTTCCACAATAAATAAATGAGCAAGTCTAATATTTGTGTCTCATTTGTTTAACTGAGTTCTCTTTACTTTTAGGACTAAAAGCTAAAACGCTGACACTATGATCAGAGGATCAAGAGTTTGAATCCCAGTCATGCTGTTTGTCATCAAAAGCCAGAGCCTAAGAGAGTAAAAATTGGCAGTGCTCTCTCTGGGCAGGTAGATGGCGCTCTCTCTCTCTATCACTCTCACATTGCAATGTCCGCTGGCTCAGGCGTCTACTGATTGGTCCATTTAGAGCTGGGAATCCTGCGCTTTCCTCCGAGCACATTAGGCTCCCCAGTGATGGTGTATCAGCGGTAGTTTAAAAACAGATGGTGGCTGTATCACATGTTGTGGAGGAGGCTTGTGTATGTCTTCACCCTCCTAGAGTCAGGGACAGTGCAAAGTGATGGGGAGAGTCATAATGGATGTGATGGGCTAACTGGCTACTACTACATTGGGAAGGGGATCAAATTGGAAAAAAATAAAAATAAATAAAAATAAAAATAAAAATATATGAAACTCATATTCCTGTCTCTAGTTTACGGCCAGAAAAATGGCTAAACTGTCCCTGGGCAAAAGCTTGGGGCATTCTTACTCTTCACATGCCACTTCCTGCAGTTCTTCCCTGCCTCAAAAAAGGAACTGGCACACATGTAAAATAAGTGCTGTAGCCACATTTCTTGTACAATTAATGCAACTGTAATCAGCTGTCCTCTACCTTTTCATCACTGGTCAGTTTGGGAAACAGGGCTGCTATTGACCAGATATGCTTGACAGGCAGCAATTTTATAAGCCAGCAGGGCTGATATTAACAAAGCTTTGTGTTTTTTTGAAGATCCTGTGTCTAAAATGCCTTCTGTAGCATTCAGATATAACTTTTATAGCTCACAGTAAGTCACACTGTGTCCTAAACCACATGAAAAACTCCCTGAAGCCATCATAAAGATTTGATCAGGCTGGGAGAAGGTTCTGGTGATATGCAGACGAGTGGACTATTTGAGTAGCCATTGAATTCTTAGCAATGCTAGCCTCACAGCTCCAGGAATATTTGAACTCCAAACATGTCTCGTGTACAGTGTTTGAGGCACAAGGTTTTTCTACAGTTACACCCTTTGATAATTTGGGCATTAGAGAAATTAAAACTATTTAGTCTGCTTGAACGATCAAAGAAGCTACAACCCTATTTGTCCTGCATGGATACTCGCAGAAGAGATTTGCAAGGGGAAAAAAGATCTGAAGGGTTTCAAGTTGCTAATTAAGAGTTGTTTGGGAACTTCACTTTCTCCAAAGAACATCTAATGTGAGTTCAGTGTGGGTTCAATTATAATTCAACCTGCAGGATTCATGGTTAGAGGTAGTTTATAGAAGGCTGCTTTGGGAATTGCGCTGTTTGAGTGTGTGTGTGTGTGTGTGTTCTTGTATATCTCCCTGGTGGGGACTGAAAGCCCTCATAATGATAGGAATGTGTGTCAGATCTGTAAAACTGGGGACATTTTGCTGGTCCTCAATAGAAATGTGCCATTACAAACCAATCAAAAGCGCAGAAGCATGTGCTCTCTCTGGGTGGGTAGATGGCGCTCTCTCCCATCACTAGTAAGTAATTTCGGCTGGCTAATGTGTCTGCAAGCAGATCCATCAGAGCTGGGGATCCTGCACTTTCCTCCGAGCACGCTGACTGCCCAGCAACAATGTATCAGCAGCAGTTCAAAAAGAGGCGGAGCCTGACTTCATATGCATCAGAGGAGGCCTGTGCTAGTTTGCAGCCTCATAAAGTCAAGGACATTACAAATGATTGGAAGAGTCCTAGTGGATCGGTGGACTGATTGGCTACTAATTTTGTCATTTTTTAAAGCCCCTACAGTTTTTTTAATGTACTCTGTAAACAGATGAGATGCCACTTCATGGTATAATCAGAACATAAACTACAAACCCAAAAGCTATGCAATAACATGATAATTTTGCTCACTTTTAAAACATCACACTCATCTGTGTGGTGGTGCAACAGCACTAATGGTTTTTCAGCATTTGATCCAGTTTATTCCTTGTGGTATGGCTATGAAGCTAGTTTGCATTCACTCAAGAAAATGTTGCATGGTCCATTCCGAGCTGGGAATCCTGCGCTTTCCTCTGAGCACGTTGGTTCCCCAGTGACGGTGTATCAATGGTAGTTCAAAAAGAGGCGGTGGCTGCATCACACGCAACGGAGGAGTCTTGTGCTTGACTTCACCCTCCTAGAGTCAGGGACAGTGCAAAGTGATGGGGAGAGTCCTAATGTATGTGATGGGCTAATTGGCTACTACTACATTGGGAAGGGGATAAAAATTGGCAAAAAAAAAAATGTGGCATTTCTAGCGACCTCTAGTGGACGTTTTGTTAGCCTGACATACCTCTACCGATTGGTAGAGATGGCACAATCACATTGTGTTACGTTCTTCAAGAAGATATAGTGACTTAAATGTGCTCTACCAAATGGTTGAGCAGAATGTTAAAGGGTTAAGCTTGGGCTTTGTAAGTCTTCTTGCGTATGTTGATGGTAGTTTTTGTACTGACAAGACCAGTATTGCAAGGAGTGAATTAGACGTTTAGACGACATGTTAACGACATTTTCACTTAGAATATCAAAGCAAATTTGACCAGGGCTGTTCAAGCTGTACAGTCCTGACATTTGACAGCACACAGAATAAAGAGGACGGAATGTCAAATGAGACAGAGACTTTGTATTTTAAGCAGAATTTTTGTATTAACTGGACATGCCCACACATGGCCTTAGCTGACATGACTGCTGCCAGACACAGTGCTCTGGAATCACATTGGAGATGGCATACACTCGGGCTAGGTGACAAAACGTCCAGACGCTATTCAGCAAAAGTGGCAGTGTGGGATGTAATTTGACCTCGGCGTGCTGTCCCATCATTTACATCTCTCTCAAAAGGAGAGCACAGTGACCAGGTCAGCCAAACACACTAGAGAGATATTCCCACTTACACTGCCCTCACAAATTAAAGGGTGTACAACACACACACTCACGGTGTAGCCTATGCACCCTTTGGTGTCCCTTCTATCATGCAAGGGCATGCACATAATGGAGTGAACATTAAGGTGAGTGCACTTAAAATGAATAGCAGCTTTCTGAATCACCTTACTTGTGTAAGGGGAAGGTCATACGTGCTGCTGTTTCATAATAATGTAGGTGCTGATGATTTATATATAGTTATATTATCATGTATATTATTGGCATCATGTTTAAATGACAAGGCAGGGGTTTCTAATAAACCGAGCGATGTAATTAGTTTTTTAATTACTTTTGTAAACTTCCAGGAATCTGTCCTACTGTAACTACTGTAAATTGGTAGATACAAGCGTAGGAAGCTGTCACAAACTTGCTTTTCACTATAAGTATTTCTAATAATAATAATTAGATATATAAATAAATACTATATTTGCCCTCTGAGCAAGGTTTTCACACAAAAAAACTATGAATATGAAATAATCTCTATCATACTCAGTATTTTGCACATTCAGTTGATTTTCACCACTGAAAATTATTTTTGTACATTTTAATGAGCCATTTCTATTTATTTTGAGAATTTAACACACTGGAAAAGCTTAAAATATACTGTATGTAATGTAACTTTGGCGTAGGCCACATTTATTGTTTAAAATATGTAAAATTATGTAATTAAAGACTTTAATGTATATTAAAATATGCAGAAAGATCTTCTCTGTAGAGGATGGGTTAGAAAATCAGAACATGTAGTTTAACCAGTGGTGCCCAAAAATGCACATTCCATGCAGTGCCACATCAAAATATCAGAATACCAGTGGACACAATGTGTGCCAATGTTTTTGGCATATTTGGCATGTTAGGGACAGCCATGTCCTTGTGATTATGAATCCAGTCTTGTGGCAAGAAGTTCAATCCCCACGCAGGCACCTAACCACCAACTACTCCCCAGGTGCTGTGGATATTGGCTACCCATCACTTTGGGCACATGTGCTCACTACCCCCTAGTAGTGCTGGGAGATAAAACGATATCGATTTGTTTCACGATCATTTTCCCCTCGATGATGATGATAGATGATGATCTAGTGCTCCTGTTGGCAGCGGCTCCACCCCTCTCCTCGGATTGGTGCATCGGCGGGAACATCGCTTGTTCAATGGCTGCACTGTGGAGGCGGGTCTACAAACGGAGCTGCGTGCAGTTGAGGAGGAAGAGAGAGAGGAGAGGAGAACAGCTGAGCGTTTCAGTGTGTTTGTATTCTTGAGAACTGAGTTTAGAGAGTCTCCTGAGTTGTGTGATACTGCTGCCCTTTAGATCCTCCTCACCAGCGCCGCCAACAGTTACACAGTAATTACGCAGCACAAGAGAAACAGCTGTGATGTGAGCGGAGAAACAAGCAAACGTCACTCTCTAGAGCTGAGAGACAAGAATGGCATCTTTACACAGCAGCACAAGTCACACTGCTCGCTTCTCGCTGCTGTACATGCGCGTCTGTCTGCTCTCACTTTTCTGCTCTGAAGTTTATTAATGAAAATTTAATATTGTGATAATTATAGAAAAAAATATTGTGATAAATTTTTTGGCCATATTGCCCAGCTCTACCCCCTAGTGTCTACTCTAGTGTGTGTGTGTTTCACTGCATGTATGGGTTAAATGCAGAGGTCATACGTATATATATAACTTATATATATGCAACTTGCTTATGATACATGTTTAGAGTGATTACACAACAATCAGAGTATGGAAATAACTGATTCTACACAGTCTGGCATGGAGAGGATGCTCAAAGTTCATCCATAGCTGCAGGTATTGTCCTGTGACCATGTCCCAGGCGTGCTTAATGGGGGACAAATCAGTTCCTCTGTAGATCAGGCTCCAACACTTTTGGGATGTATTGCTGGCCGGTCCAGGTTCTGGCAGTCCATGTGATGCATGAATACAAATGAACCTTAATCAGCCCTCAAACATAACGTCTGATTCTGAACATGCATGGTGCTGCAAAAAGGATGCCTCCATGAGCCTTTGTCTGTTGCTTTACTGAGTTTGCAGTTAAATGGCTAAGAAAAAAGGCATTTGTGAGCAGACCACAGAGAGATCAGTTGAACATTCTGCATAGTGATGTGGCCTCAGTTTGAATAATAAGCTACCCGAGAAAAGCATTTATGAGTTTCATTTCTCCCATAAAGCACAGTCCTGTCAGGCCATAATATGCTTTATGAGACGGCATGTGTTGGATCATGTGCAGTGTTATTAGTTGGAGCAATATAACAGCACCTAAGTTATGTTAAAACATGCGAGCCAGTTTTCAGTCACTGTACTTGCACACTTGTGTTCATTGATTGTGGAAGGTAGCCACAGAGAGAAAGTGAGGGATTATCCTGAGCTGCAGGCCAGCTCTTCCATTATCTGAGATTTCCCCCCCAAATCAATTAAAGGATCCTGGAGCAGAACATTTAACAATATAGCATGAGAGGTGTCCACCACTTATGTGGGACCTTATACATTAACACTACTACTACTGCTACTTCTACTACTTCTACTACTGCTGTGACTAATACTACTATTACAACCAGAACATCTGCTGCTACTACTACTAATACTGCTACTGCATCTGCTGCTAGTACTACTGCTACTATGACTGTTACTGCTACTTCTGCTACTGCTCCTACTACTTCTACTACTGCAACTAATACTACTATTACTACCAGAACATCTGCTGCTACTACTACTAATACTGCTACTGCATCTGCTGCTAGTACTACTGTTACTATGACTGTTACTGTTACTTCTGCTACTGCTACTTCTACTACTGCAACTAATACTACTACTATTACTACCAGAACATCTGCTGCTACTACTACTAATACTACTACTACTGCTACTACTACTACTATTGATACTGCTACTGCTACTATTGCTACTGCTACTACTACATCTGCTGCTAGTACTACTGCTACTACAACTGTTAATGCTACTTTTGCTACTGCTACTACTACCACTACTGCTGCTACTGCTATTATTGCTACTATTACTACATCCACTGCTAGTACTACTGCTACTACGACTGTTAATGCTACTTCTGCTACTGCTACTACTACTACTACTACTACTACTACTGCTGCTACTGCTACTATTGCTACTATTACTACTACATCTGCTGCTAGTACTACTGCTACTACGACTGTTAATGCTACTTCTGCTACTGCTACTACTACTACTACTACTGCTACTATTGCTACTATTACTACTACATCTGCTGCTAGTACTACTGCTACTACGACTGTTAATGCTACTTCTGCTACTTCTACTACTACTGCTACTACTATTGCTACTGCTGCTAGTACTACTGCTACTACGACTGTTAATGCTACTTCTGCTACTACTACTACTACTACTACTACTACTGCTACTACTACTACTACTACTACTGCTACTGCTAGTACTACTGCTACTACAACTGTTAATGCTACTTCTGCAACTGCTACTACTACTAATACTGCTGCAACTACTACTGCATCTGTTGCTGCTACTGCTACTACTACTACTACTGCTGCATCTGCTGCTGCTACTACTGTTACTATGACTGTTACTCTACTTCTGCTGCTGCTACTACTACTACTGCTGCATCTGCTGCTGCTACTACTACTATTGCTACTGCTACTACTGCTGCTACCACTATAACTACTGCTACTAATGCCTCTACTACTACTACTACTACTGCATCTGCTGCTACTACTACTATTGCTACTACAATTACTGCTGATACTACTACTGCTGCTACTGTTACTACTAGTACTACTGCTACTACTACTACTACTACTACTACTACTAAGTTGCACTTTTCGTGTGTAAACACATGCTAAAAGTGTCTCAAATGGAGCAAAGTGTGATTATATTAATTAATTTTAACAATAATAATCTAATATATTATATTTATATTAATATTATAAAGGCAAATAAAGCAAAAATAATACAATAGTTGCTGTAAATAAAAAGCATAGATAGTGATAGCTCTGTGAAGTTTTAATACTGAAAATATTGTGAATGGTTGAAACGTGTACAGTCAGTTGTTGTACACATTTTTGGTAAGAACTGTAATGTTTATTATGAATCCACTGTTTTTGCTTATTGTCCTACATTAACCCAGCCTGTGATAATCAGCTGTGTGTTAGAGAGAGTGTTAAGGTGTACACAGTGAGAGAGTCTTGGGGTATAAACACACAGACCATCCATGATGTATGCTGGTGCTAATCCATTTAATGCTTAAAGGCAAAAAACTACTTTCAAATGTATCCTAAAGGAGACCTTTTCAGAGATGCTAAAACACTGGCCCTCGTTCCCACCCATGGAAGAAAGACATGTTTCTGTCTCTGGATTAACGGAGAGAATGAATGTGCAGTCTAAAGGGATGAATAACATGCATCCATTACGGCTCGGCTGAGGCCAAAGCAAAAGAGCCTCTGTTGCCTTTTTAATGCACTCCTTATAGTTAGACTTATTCCACCAGGTCTGAACCCTGTAATTAATATTTGGACGATTACTTCAGCAAAATAATAACCCGAGATCCATTGCTGCTGTCAGATCCAAGCCCCTAACGGTGTGCTTTTACAGAATATTAATTAAGGTGGAAATAAAGTTACACTAGTATTGCCTTACTGTAGAGACTACAGAACACAACCAGACCTTATGAGAAAAATAAAATCAGCCTGTTCATGTCCCAACAAATGCATTCTTTCAGCTGTAGTTAAGTAGGAATAACTTTACAGAACACTGGCAAAATTAAATGTAAAGCACTATAAAACTTGTTGCTTGACATTGACTTTTCAGTTGCTATTCTATGTATAAGGTCCAACTCAGTTCACAGCTGTGAAAACCACGTCACACATCGTGAAACGAGCCGTTCCCTTGAAACACCATTTGCTGTGAAATGTCATGAAAATTCAAAATTTAAGCACCTGTACCTTAATTGCAGGTTCTGAAAATAGCGTGCACATGTTTTTCACAGAGCCATGTGTGGTGGGATAGTCAATGACAGGGGCGCCCAGCAACGATGAAACCGCCAAAGCAAACAAATGCACTATTTTCTCTGCTTGAGTGAGCTGTGCCATGCCAAAATGTGATGCTACATTACAGCTAGTAGGCTCCTTGAGAGGAATCTTCCCCTACAGCCAATGACTCTGTTCAAGGCAGATCAACTGTCTCTAGATTGTTGACAAGGTATAGGTTGGTGTAGTCTGCTGTATATATTAAACTTTGAGAAAGATGTTTGCTGGTTAAAGACGGCACTTATAGGGCACATTCTATGTGATGAAATGTAGTAAAAGATTCATTGTAGAAACCCCACACAACAGAATTGAGTACCCTACACCACCTTGTTTGCTTTTGAGTGCCCACCTTTATATAGGGTGACCAGATGTCCTCTTTTACCCGGACATTTCACAAACGTCCGGGATTTTGTTTCACTCGAGAAGCATTTTGTTCACAAACTAGTCTCACCCTATATATTATTATGTAATATTAGATGTACTTGGGCGAGCATTAGGACCCAGCAGAAATCCAAGCCGGTTTCCCTTTAGGCCGCCCACAAGATCACCAATTGGCTCTGCCATTTCTTGATTGGCCGTTGCCACTGTCACTCCCTCAAACAGCCTCCGTTTTCACCTGTAAGTTGTTTACAAGTTGAGCGTTTGTTCTGTCTGTGTCACGTCAGCTAGATGTATTTTAATATCAGAGGTTTAATAATAAAATTCATAAACATTAACATTTGAGTGTGTGTCTGTGTGTCTACCAGTCTGTGACAAGCCATCTATTTACATGCCTCTAAGTGTAACTATTATCAAAATAATTCAGAATTTCTGTTTATTTTTGCTAAAAAAATGAGGTATAATTATGTATAAATAAGGTTTATTGACCATACAGTCCAAACATAAGTGCAACATTGGTGATAATGAGCTGAAGTGAAGTTGACTGAAAAGGATTGGATGATAATTTTATGCTACATGCTTTTAACAGTTTATTATTTTTAATAATATGTAATAATGTATTAATATTTTAATAATGATTAATATTAATTTTATTATTTTATTATTCATAATACATTTCATAGTTATTAATAGTAACTAGTGATTATTAATAAAATATAAATCATCTGTCAATATTTATTATTCAATCATAATAATACAATTTATGTTCAAGCACAAATAAAAAACAAAAAACGCTGAGGTATCCTCTTTTTCGTCATCTCGGATGTGGTCACCCTACCTTTATAGCTAACAAGAGAAAACAACAGTCTAGCTCAGATTTGTTGAGAAATGTTCTGCCATTCTGCACAAATTAACTTTTTCAGTCTTTGCTTGAGGTGCTCCACCGGATTTGGGTTTAGTGACATTCTGCCAAGCTTGTTGAGACAGCGAATTGTCATTTTATGTAGTGTTTTGGTGTACATACGAGCACATAATGACATCTTAAAAATTCACCTCCTTTACACTTGCTGAACTCCATATTAACAGACTTCCTCCACCATATTTCACAGTTGGCACTATGCAGTCACTCTATGCAGACCCACACTTTGAACCCCATGTGATCCAA
>BRDA01023791.1:7107-17694 GCA_036984385.1 Crenuchus spilurus
ATTGATTTCTTGGGAACTTCTTGCAAAGGCCAGTACACCAGGAGACATGGATTATTTTTTTGAGCAGTGAATAACAAGAACTGTACACTCTTTAAAACGTTCTTCAAGGGTTCTTTAGTTAAGAAAATTAATCTATATCAAATTATGAATACTTAAAGAACCCTTCATATGGATAAAGGGTTCTTTTTTATGGTAAAAAGGTTCTTCAGATTGATGAGGAATGTGTTGTAGATGGTTCTATTCCAAACATTTTTGAAAATGGTTTTATATAGCCTCCAAAAATGTTCTGCTGTAGTTACAATGTGAAGCTTGTAATAATAGATGAACCCTGTATGGTGCTGTCTAGAACCATTTTCAAAAGTTTTCTATATAGCACATTCCTACATCAGTTATTAAGAGTTATCTACAGCACATTCCTCATGAATCTGAAGAACCCTTTCACTATGCAAAACACTTTGGGTTATTTGAGAGTTCCTGGTTCTATATAGAACCATTTTCTTTACTAAAGAACACTTGGAGAGCCATTTCTTTTAAGATTATAGCACAAATAAGGTTCCTTTATTATTACAAGCTTGACATCATAACTACATCAGAACCCTTTTGGAGTCTATATCGAACCATTTTCAAAAATGTTCTGTATAGAGCCATCTACAACACTTTCCTGAACAATCTGAAGAACCCTTTCACCATGGAAAGAACCATTTATCCACGAGAAGGGTTCTGTGAGTGTTCATGGTTCTATATAGATCAATTTTCTTTAAGAAAATTGAAGAACCATCTCTTATAAGAGTGTACAACAGAACAATAACATTCACAAGGCTGTCAGGATGATCATTTATTTTGTTCAGTTGCCTTTGAGTTTTAATTGTCCATACATCACCTTTGTCCTGAGTTAAATATTTTTGCCATATTTCATACCTTGCTTTCATTTTCAGGAAATGATAAATAAATAAACAAATAATGTTTTTTACTGTATTTTCCTCCATTTCTTGCTTGAACGGAGTGCAGAGAACTGCATTATGGGTAACGCTGTTTGCTGAGCCAAAGTCATTATTGCTCAGTGGCATTTAAAATGAATAAGATATAAAATGATTATGTAGCTTTCACAGAGCTGAGCAGAATCCAATAAGAAAACAATATGTTGAAATAGGAGTTTAATAAAGAGAAAGGCTAACATGGAGGCGGCTCAGTATGCAGAGTTGCCAGTTTTTGTTTGTTTTATTGTTTTTTAAGAAAGATGTTAAGCATTATTAGAACAGAGATGTAACTTTCACAACATAGTTGTAATCTGTAATAGTAACTGTTTTACTAGCTCTGAAATCAAGAGCTGAACATGATGTCAGTGAAAATAATCCTGTTTACTACACGTTTATGCATTATTGTCAATATATTCTTCATTTTTTCTTTTCTTTCTCTCTCTCTTAAGAACATTCAAAGTTCAGAGATTATTGTTGTTTATATTGTCTTGAAAATATTTTTGAACTGAAAATTTGTTAAAACAAAAAATGTTTCACGAGAAAAAAGATTCACGAGAAAGACAAATAACAAAGATCTCCTGTATATATCTCTGAACCTCCCACCACAGCCTCGTCCCTGTCCCCTTCTCTGTCCACACCCTCTGTTTTGTTTATGTTTCCCATGTGAGGTCCTTTTCACTTTCACATCTTGTCTCCCCGCCTTAGTCCCATCCTGTCTCATCAGTGGCCAGACCTGTCTTGTCTCATCTCACAGCCCTGCTTATTCATCCCCAGTTTGATTATGTTTGATATATATGCTTCCTCATGTGTCACAGCCCTTGTCAGTGATTGTAATGGCACTAATGTTATGTTATTACATTCTTGGTTTGTCATGGTCAAGTCACAGTCAAGTTTTGTTTTGTAGCCACAGTTTGCCAGTCTTTGTAATAAAGCCTTGTTTTGTTTTGTTTTTTGAGAAACCACCACTACATCCGTCTCCTCCTGCCACAGCACACTGACAACATCATTAGTTTCTCATAGATATGTATGAGATCAGATGAAAATGCAAAGGCGCTTAAATCTCCTGTTGCTCAGATATTTCTCCTGAGACAAAGACTTCAGTAATGTCACGTCTCCAGTGGAGTTTTAATAGAGATCAGAAGGATTCATGAGGTTATGACACCTTAAATATGCACCATTATTGTCTAGATATAAAATGTAAACCCAAATGAGTTTATATAGATGCTTGTAGAAATGAAGCTAATTATAATGAATCTCATTAACCTATAAATAAATTTGTTTTATAATATTTCAATTATCTCATTCTCACACCCTGTAATCGCTTATATTTAAATGTGGTAAAAAAAAATGCAGGGGGGTAAGGAGCAGTTAATGTGTTTTTAAAGACCCCAGTGTTTTTTATTCACCATAAACTCACATTTTCACTTAGGCACTCAATTTATGGTGACATAAGATCAGAACATAAACTACAAATACCTAACATGCTAATTTTGTTCACTTTTTAAACACCACACTCATCTGTGTGATGGTGCAACAGTACTAATGTTTTTCTGCATTTTATCTAGTTTATTCCTTGTGGTTTGTCTACAAAGCTGCTGGTTTGCATTCAGACAAGAATATGTTGCATTTCTATTGACATTTAGTGGATATTTTTTGCCTAACATAGCTCTACCAATTGGTAGAGAAGGCATAATCATATTGTGTTCATTTCAACACCTTCTTCAACAAAATATTGTGACTTAAATGTGCTCTACCTAGATAATGTTGCATTTCTAGTGACCTCTGGTGGATGGGTTTAGCCTAATATACCTCTACCAATTGGTAGAGAAGGCACAATCACATTGTATTAAGTTCAACCCTTTCAACAATATACAGTGACTTAAATGTGCTCTACCAAGAATATGTTGCATTTCTAAGTGACCTCTAATGGCATTATTTTAGCCTAACATACATCTACTGATTGGTAGCGATGGCACAATCACATTGTGTTAAGTTCATTGCCGTCATCAATAACATACAGACTCAAATGTGTTCTACCAAATAGTTGAGCAAATCTTAAAGTTTTAAACTTGTCATGACAACTGAGAAAAAGAGCTTAAATCTCCTGTTGCTCAGATATTTCTCCATGGTGTCTCCAATGGAGTTTTAGTAGAGATCTCAGTGCTCACACATTGTGTTCAGGTTAGCCAAAATAACAACAATTATGGTTACTAAAGACAGCGATTTTAATATGAACTCAAGGGTTCGAGAGTCTTCTCATTTGTGATGCACTGAGCTATTATATATTTTAATCTCACATCTCCTTTTTCTCCTAAGACCTGAGCCAACACGTGAGCAATACAGTGCTCCACAGAAACAGCAATAGCTGGAATGTTCCATAACATTTTAATAGATAAATAAGGGCTGTGTTAAAATAGTTCAGTCTGGACTATATCACACTGATTTACACCTCTACCCATGTGTTTTCCCCAGCCTCTCTCCTTCATATCAGTGTCTTTCAGCAGAGCAATGTTCAGAGTGCACCAGATCCCACCTTATCAGACCCCCCTGGCTGTGACTGAGACAAAGGGATCAGACCAGACCAGCTCACTCCCACTCAGTGTTCTCTCGCAGTGATACAACACACTCTGACTCATTAACTGGAGAGCAGTGAAGCAGTTTACTCACACAGAGAGACGAGCACACAGACATGAGCGTTTACCCAATCTCACGCACAGGCATGAGCTCATACACACTTATCTCAGTAGAAATTGCACACACAGAGTACAATAACACCATTTGTAATGATGGATGCATGCTCTGTCAAAGTGTAGCATTATTTAAAGTGACCTTGTCCAGCTTGGAGAGGTAAGCATGTGTAAAATGTCTAGATGTAGCAAATCTCGCCCCCCCCACTCCACCCTTTCTCGCATATGGGATCTGCCATTTTGGTGGAGAAGTGTTTCTAACAGTTCTGAGTGATGTTCTAACATGTACCGAAAATATGTCAACACATGGTAAATACACTGTAAGCTGTTAAAAATCACTTGCTTTTAGTTGCAAACAATTGCAAAGTCTCTAGCAAGTGAATTTCACACCCAATTAACAAACACCATCTACCATAAAATAAACACACACACAGAGTTAAAGCTACAGTAAGTGGTGCGCCGTAAGAATAATGTGATATGGAACGTTTAGCATTGATATTTTGTTCCGTCTCTACACAGATCCTGGTCAATATTAACTCACAAATGGATTTCAAGCACAAAATCTTGAAATCCACTTAAGAAAACAAATGAAGGCCACTTTCTTTATCTAAACATTCTTGCAAAATGGAAAAGTATAGCAGGGCATGGTACATTTCAGGAGATAAGATGTGCATGTGCTTATGATATCTCCACTCTGCATGTCATCTGAATCTGTCTGCACTCCCATCTCTTCAAAGCATATGTTCATAAACAAACTCTGAAAGCTTAGTTTTTGCATCAGACAGTGGAGCCTCGGTTTTCATCATTAATCTGCTGTAAAATGCTGATGATAACCAAAACGAATGATAACTGAAGCAAACTTTCCCATAAGAAATAATGTAAATCCAATTAATCTGTTCCAGACACTCCAAAATATTAACAAAAATACATTTTATATAGAATAACTATAGTTTTATGTACAGAACACAATGAAAAATACAAAAGACTAAAGAAATTGATATTTTATTTGTTTTCAACCATTATTAGTGACACTTTTCCATAGTTACATTCTTCTCTTGTAGCTGTATACATTCCAGTTTATAAGCTGACAAAAGAGATGAGATCAAGAATTGTAGTAATGAATACAAAGCAATAATAAAGGCAGAAAAACTGAGAGGAAAACAAAACAAAACAAAAATAAAAAGCAAACAAAAAATTCCCCTCTGAGGTAGGATGATAAATGAACATTTAACATCACTCTTACAGGTTTTCGCTCTGTTTTAGAGTGTGCTGGTGTGGTCCAACTGGTAGCCTTTGTTTTGTACACCCATTCTCAGGGTTCTCATTCACTATTTGTTTTTACACCCATTTTCAGGAGGTAGTGCTGCATGCCATTGCTTTTAGTGTGATATGTTTTAGTTTGTTTTTAGTGTTTTTAGTTTTTATTTTTTTGTGTGTTTTTAGTTTAGTTTAGTTTTTTTAGTTTAGTTTTTAGTTTTTAGTTTTTGTGTGTGTGTGTGATTTTAGTGCTGCATGCCATTGCTTTTAGTGTGATATGTTTTAGTTTGTTTTTAGTGTTATCAACAAGAAACAAAGCCAGAGAAACATCAAGAAACAAAGCCAGAGAAATGATGAGTGCATGGGTGGATGTTTGGTTTTTGCAAAATCAGTGTGTCATGTGAGCATGCTGATGAAAACCGGGTGGATTTCCCTGTAAAAAGTCGACAATAACCAAATTGTACGATAACCAGGGCAAGTAATAACCAAGGTTCTACTGAATTGTTTCTCCACTGTAAGCCAATATGCACAACTCAGTACAGCTTCTTGGCACAGAATTGTTTAGTTTCTAAAGCCCTACATATTAAAATGTGCAGTGGTCTATCAGTCTTGCATGGAGATTTGTTACTGAATTGAACTGAACTGAAACCAAGTAGTCGATGGACTCCCACTGTAGAATAAAGCAGACAAACCTGTGCAGTTTTATAGTTTCCTTTGAGAGCTAAATCCAGCTGCTTCTGCCCTGTAAGACATCCATTACTTCAAGCCTTATTATTTAAGCCTTTCTAATCCCAGTCAGACCTCTGCTCTCAGCTATTCCTCACTTCTACGCACATATCCCAAAAAATACTGACATGTCAGAAGGCTGTTGTTTGAAAATGGCAGGGTTTGAAAAAGTGCAGTGAGATAAATTAACCTTGGCTTGACACTTTGCCAAACTTTGAATAAGAAGGAAAAATTCCCCAGGTATGTGCCTCATGTCTGCAAACGTTTGACTTTGCTGAGGCCTTTACTGCCATATTGTTCAAATACAAACCACCTCATTTCACCTCCAAGATGTCTTACAGCATGACAGCCCACTGAGTTTTACATCAAAATCAAATTATCAGCTCCTTTGCAACCATTTAATTTTGATTGTGGAGAAGGTGGCGTCCAGAAGATCTCCTTGTGAATCCATACAGGTCCATTTTCCTGCCAAGAGACTTTATTTTGGTACTGTCAGGCTACAGATAAGACCAGTCTAGTCCCTGGAAGTCTGACAGTAACAAAAGCCCTCTGTCAGACAGCTCCTGGGCCAGGCAGAGGCAGTGGCAGGCTGAAATGTTACCAAGATAAGGTGTCACCGCGAATGAACACACCACGGTTGGACATTCCCACCAATTCCTCAGTTGGCTGCTTGTTTTCAGGCTCGGTCGATTCCAGGGAGTCCCTGAGTGAATTGTTTTCAGGAATTGTTAATAGGGAACACATCCAAATGACATTTTGGCTGCATAGTGCCTCACAACCATGCCCACCATAGAAATCAAGCTGTGTCAACATTCCAAGTGTCGTTTTCGGGAGGCTGCCAAGCAAAGCCAATGGCATTCTTTCAAAGCGAAAGGAAGCTTGAAGAAGAAATGCTGTATCCAGTTATTCTGGATTTCATGCTCACTGTCTCTAATGATTCTGTCACTGTTCGAACATTGCAATTTAAGACATTCTCAAAAGCATACGCCAATAACCAGCTGCTGGCAGCTATTATCTTAATGGTTTGTCCTCAGATCAACTTTTCAGCGATAAGTAACAAGCTGTTGGTGAAAGCAGTGTGATGTTCCAGCTCTTTCTTTCATAGTTCCTCTTTTTTTTGTTTTTGTTTTTTTTTTCAAAAGTACAAAACTGCCTTTGCCTCTCTGCTCCACACTTAAGCAGCCTGCAGAGCAAAAATATGAGTAAAATATGTCCTACTCTGTTCAAATAAATCAAAGAATGAAAGAAACAGATCTTCTCAACACACCCAGCACAGAAGAACAGATCCTTGCCGCTACAACTGGTGCTTCTGAGGGAGTGTGTCTGGCAGGATTTCTGTTTGCACCTCACTTCTGTTTACCGGCCGTGAAATTGCAACAGCCACTAAAACTGAAGTGGAGTTTTCTCACCATGTGAAATCTGTCTTTCCTGAGCTCAGGCATGAAGCTAGTTGTTGTGGGTCAGCTACAATGTGTTCTGCATTTCCAAAAGTTTGTAGACACCTGATCATTACATACTACCTCACACTTAAAATACTGCCTACACTAATTGTTATATTGATACCCATTTTGTGTAATAAATACAACAAATCTGTCTTACATGTGTATGTACTTATAATAAAATGTACAAATATTGGCCAATGTTTAACCTCCGCATTTAACACTTTTATGCAGTGAAACACACATACACTACTGTATGTGCCGGAATTGGTGGGCAGTCCATAACCATGGCACCCAGGGAGCAGTTGGGGATTAGGTCCTTTCCTCAAGGGCATTTCAGTAATGACCTGCAAGGGGATTGAACCAGCAACCTTACAGTCGCAACACTGGATTCCTACCCACAAGGCTGTGGCTCCCCTTTTGTTAATAGATTAATTATATTCCTAATCTCCTTTATTCTATTCTTACTTAAACCTATTCTGTATAATGTATGGGAGTCTAATGGCCTGCCCTGTGCCCTGTGAAGTAGTAGGGGACTCACCACAACCCTGATCAGGTTTAAGTAGAAGATAATGGATGGATGGATGAATTAATGGATGGAAATGTGATTTTATGTTAAACTTATGCCTTGCTACTGTAATCCTTCAAGATCAATAAAGTTCTGTCTGTCTGTCTGTATTTCTTCAACAATCAAAGGTATTAATAGAGCATTTTATCTCATTTTGCTGCAGTAACAGCCTCTACTCTTCTGGGAAAGCTTTAGATTCTGTGAGGATTTGAATAAGAGCATTTGTGGGGTCAGGTACTGATGCTGGATGATTAGTTCTGTATCACAAACACCACACTTACTCATCTCAAAGGTACTGGATTGAGCTACATCGCTGTAGAAAATACAGTTGCACCACTCAAAGTTAAGGTGCTCTATGCTTGGACATTGTAACCATAGATCAAAGCATCTTCTTTTGGCAAAGCTATACAATTTATATTATACAGTGCAGTTGAAAACTTGTGGCAACAATGATGGACCTCAAATAATTGAATTCACTCATTACAAGCGGTTTTTGGACACTTTTGAACATATTGTATTAAGGTGCACTCATGACCTATATAAGTTAACCTTTTAACATTGTGTTTAATTTTTTTGGTAGAGCACATTTGAGTCACTATATGTTATTTGTAGAAGGTGATAAACTTAACTCAAACTTCATAGTGCCATCTCTACCATTTGGTAGAGGTATGATTGGCTAAAACATTCACTAGAGGTCAATGGAAATTGAACATTTTGTTGTTTGAATGCAAAGCCGCAATATTTCGGTTTGAGGTTTATGTTGTGATTTTACCATAAATTGCTATCTCAACCATTTGGTAGTGATGTATAGGATCTTTAAAAAACACAGAATGTCCCCTAACAGCAAAAATCTAAATCCCTTGCTTCTGCCTTGGAGAGGATGTTCAAGTGTTAAAATATGAAAAATAATACTTTCAACTTGCCATAAAGAATAAATGATTAGACTCAGACTTTTATATTTCCCATCCAAACGCGATAAGAATTCATCAAATGGAGAGGCTTTCCATCTTTACTGAGAAGATGCTGCAGCATCCATCTTACTTGTCTTCGACGTATCAGGCATATGTGAGACGTACATCGCAGTGCATCGTCTTTTTCCGCGATACCAAAATGATAGCGCTGGTGCCATGCGTCACTGTCAGAGGCTGTATGATGAGTAATCGATAGCGGCCACATTTGCTAGGGGTCAGTCTGTGGCCGCAGCACTAATGACAAAAAGGGAGACAAATTAAGTGTCTGCTGCGGCCGCACTCTCTGAATGGAGGATGACATGCACGGCGTTGTCCGAACAGAATTTTGAAAAGAACAATCATGTTTGCTGTCTTTTAGCGAGCCTGTTTTGATATGATGTGACATTGATTGCAAGCGCTGTTCCGTTGACGAGATAAACACACTGGTCAACAAGGCCATCGTTTAGCCCGCTCGGCCAACAGTGAACGCACACATATATACAAACACACAATGACAGAAGACCAGACAGAGATGTATCACTGTACCAGGGATCTATGGACAAGACAAATGGGGTCACAACAGGTCAACGACAGCATTGTGTCAGTCAATGTTGAGAAACTCAGCCCATATCAGCCTTTATCCAAAGTGGTGATGTTTCTCTAAGGCCGCTTCCCTCAAACTTCCTTGAACGTGCCCATGGAAAACAAAAGCTTCTTCATGGCATTTCACCTTTTTAACGAACACACAGTCTTAATCAGTGAGCACTAGCTTCTGCTCTTTAGGTCAAAACAAAGCAGAGCTGTTCTCTTTGCTGCAGTCTGTCAGGAAGCTCTGCGACTGAAGTTCGCCCAGACTTTGTACCTATTTCCTTCAGCCATATGGGTTGTCTTTGATGTGCACAGAGCACCTCCTTCTAATCCGCTTGGCCTTTGTAAGACATCCTCCCTCGTCAAACGGTTCATAATTAAGCGTAAAATGGAAGTCAGGGAGGAGTGGGTCAGGCTGTCAGTTGCATTCAGGTACAGGCAGAGCTTGGGCTGAGTATTGGAGTGAACTACAAGAGTTAGGCAGCAGGAACATGGACAAAGACAGCGCTGTGTATTTCAGCAATGAGGCCTAGAGGTCTTTTCACTGGAGTAAGCTCAGAATTTGACCTTCTATGTGCTCTCTTTCCTTCTCTCACTCTCTTCTTTGCCATGTTCCCTGCTCCTGACAATGCCCCACTCTTTCTCTTTAAGACTTCACTATTGGTATTGCCAATCTGTCCATGAGGAAGTCAAACGAGGCCAAGAAATGACAGACAGTGGACGGAAGTGTTTTCAAAACTCAACTCCTCTGACATTACGCTGTGCTAGCCAATCTGTGGCAGCCTTAAAACAACAAACACTGACATCACAGGCCAGCAGAGATAATGCCAGCATGTGTGTGAGGCAGGAACGCTCTCTCAGGACGTACTGCACTGCTGGCTCGACTGATAACCTAGCGTGTGTGTGTGTGTGTGTGTGTGTGTGTGTGTGTGTGTGTGTGTGTGTGTGTGTGTGTGTGTGTGTGCGTGTGCGTGCATGCGTGTGTGTGTGTGTGTGTGTGTGTGTGTGTGTGTGTGTGTGTGTGTGTGTGTGTCCCGTCCACACTGAGACCACAGTGACAAGATCAAACTGTTTGTCTTTATTTGTCTCTCTGAACAGTTTGATTTCTCAGAGGACACCCCCCAGACAGAGTCAAATAGAGCCATTTTGTGTTATTTTTCTTTTTTTTTTTTTTCTTTTCTTTTCTTTTTTTACTGATATGGTGGGTGGCAGCGGCAAACAAGGACATGAAGTAATCTTTCCTTTTTTGCTGAAAGAATGTGTATCTAGATAATATGAATATTTATGCACTTAACATGATGATTGATACAAACCTCATTGGTTAAGAGTTATCAGAGCTCCAGACCAAGGAAACATCATCATTTTTAGGACAAATGTCACATTACAATGTGGGCT
>BRDA01023792.1:859-11851 GCA_036984385.1 Crenuchus spilurus
TCTGATACTTCCTTGTGTATTACTTAGTACATCATTTGAATTTATACAATTTGTTTGGTTTTGTACAAAATCTAAAATCTAAGAAGTTTCATCTGTGTGTTGACTACAGAGTTTGTGTAATTCTCCCGTTCTTTACGTTCAGTACTTGAGAACTGTTCTGTAAAACATGTTTTGGTTTGTTTAACATATTTAAGTTTACTACATGATTCATTATGTGTTCCTTCATAGTCTGGATGACTTCAGTGTTATTTTACAATTTAGAAAATAATTTAAAAAACATTGAATTAGGAGGTGTGTACAAACATTTGACTGGTACTGTCATACTGACTGGTAAGTTCATAATATCTGAATTAAGAATGTGGATTGTATAACATTTACAACCAGTGTCAGCGGGTGAAACATTTTGTAGATGGGCCTGTTTGAGTCATAGTCTGTCAGTTTCCACAACAACATTATTGAACACAAACTGCAGGATAGCAGTGCTCTGTAAAAAAGTCACTAACTGTTTAATTGGCATTAAAGACTAATAGTTAATGAAAACTGTCATTACATGTAAATGTGTAAAGATAGAAAGTACAGTATGTATCATTAGATTACCAACTGAGTCTGCTTCACTAACATATACAATAAAATGAGCAAAAGCAGCCTTTATAATAAAATATTCTTTTATAAACATTTGAGTAGGTTTTTATCAGTTGTCAGGTCAAGCTTGTGCTGGCTTCTCTACACTGGTTTTCTGTAAGTCATAGAATAGATTGTAAAATTTTAGTGCTCAGGCTTTACACAATGAGTCCCCAGAGTGTATTACTGAGCGCTAACGTTCCCTGCAGAATGTTAGAACTTTCAAGACTTCAATGCTTCTATTTGCTCTTCAATCCAAGTTAAATCAAAGACATACCAGGTCTTACTCTCTAACTCACATTTTCATAATTTTTAAAGACTTTAAAACTTTTATTCTTTTGCTCTTAGCACCTCTTAAATGATGTTGGGAACTGTAGATTTTGGCATTTTGCTTTTTGTGTTTATTCCTTTTTTTGTATTTATTTATTGTGTGCTATTGTAAAGCACTGACACTTATTGTGAAAATTGAGTATGTGAAAAATTAAATTATGAATAAAGATTTACTAAAAAGCTGTTTATGTTTAAAAACAAACTTTCAAAACACTTTACAATACAGTGCTGATCACAAGGCACCTACGCCAATGTCCACATGTTCAAATGTTTGTCGACACCCCAGAAATGTCTACATTTACGTTACACCCATTGCTGACACAGATATGCAAATGTGCACACAGATTGTCTAGACCCTGTAGAGAAGTACTGCCAATACCCTAGGACTTTTTGAAGCAGATACACATGAACCTACCAGAACCCTGACTACTGCCAGGTGGGCTAGAGGGGTATAAAGCCCCCCATCATTGAGCTGTAGAGCAGTAGAACTGTTCTGTACTCCATCCAGTACTTTTGGCATGATTTGTTAAAGATGGGCTGAGGTGGGATGATAATCATCCAACATTCACCCTCATTAAAGCTCTTGTCAGAGAACGCAACCAAATTCACAATCAAACACTTGAACATGGCCAATATACTTACGCCGTTGACCCTACAATGACAGACAAGGACTGTGAGATACTAAGGAGACTTTATAGCAATGTATAATATAACATGTAATGAGACGACAGGGCTGTACAATGACGTGACATAACTGGGGGTGGAGACATGATGTGAACAAGACACATGGAAGACATAAACAAACACAGAGCATGTGGACATAGATAGGGACATGGAAAATGTAAACAGAAGGCACATGACAGAAATGAGGTGGGGCTGGGACAGGGCAGATGGCAAGAGGGTTACAAGTACAGACTTTAAAGCAGGATAAACTCTCAATTTTGGAAGAAACAATAAACGAGGTCATCCTGACAATCAAAATGAACTTACATAACCTATGAATACTATTTATAAAGTATTTTTCCAACAGGTGTCTTCAGTTATAAAGGCAACTTTTGTCAATTTTCAACAAAATTAGCAAAAGCACCCTTTGACAGATACTGTAAAAAGTTTATAAAAATATTTATTTAGGTTTATGTCATGATAGGCTTATGTTATGTAGCCTTATGAACATTACCCTTCAGTATTTTAATTTAACTAGGAGTGAAAGTCAACTTTTTCTTGAAAACTTTTAAAGACCGAATGGTTTACTGGCAGTTTGTGAAGGAATCAATCTCTCATCTAATCCTTATTCACTAGAAAGATTTTCTAAATCCCTTAAAAAGGAGTAAATGAGGTGAGAGTAAATGGGAAAAAACTCCTCAAAGTCAGCTATGATTATGAAAAGATTGAAATATTAGCCTTTACTCTTGCTCTCAGTGAGATGGGGCTGAGTCTGACAGACTTTATTTGGTGAACAGAAGGTAATATACTGTAAATGTGCATTTTCAAGGCTTTATTATTTACTGTTTACTGCATGGAGCCCAGCTTAGCAAACATAAACATGTGCTCGCTCACAGGAAATCGTGACTCGACCAAAAGCTCCTCTCAGTTTCATGTAAATGGCCCTCTACTGAAAACTTTGCCCTGACATAAGACCCCAGTATCAGTGCTGGCTTAAGTCCAACAGGAAAGAGATCTGACACCAATCTGGACCCCCAAACCACACACACACACACACACACACACACACACACACAAAGAAAAGGCTGATAGCATTCCCCACAGCTCACCAAAGGGTTCAGAGTCTCATCTTGCAGTGGCTACCCTTTAACCATATCTGTTCATCTTTACTATTATTGCTGTTGTGAGCGAGTGTTTCCTGTATGTAATGGTGTAGACACTGTACTGAACTCAACTGCTACACCAGCTTTAATTATGCTTTCTCAAAATAATTTTGATTACTAATATCATTCTTGTTTTCCATCAGTTTCTCTGCACACTTTATCTGTTCATTTCTTTATTCATTATTGGTGGTAATGAGCTGGAGTGAAGTTGACTAACAAGGTGAAACAGAATTGGGTTATAATTGTATGCTACATGCTTTTAACAGTTTATTAATATGTAATAATGTATTAATATGGTGTTAGTTGTTAATATTAGTATTATAATAATGTTATTACTGTATTATTACTCATAACAATTAATTGTTATTATTAGTGTATTATTAATAGTAACTAGTAATATATCATTTTTAAGTAATGTATTAATATTACCTAATAATTTTTTTTAACTCACTGTCTCTGTCTGTCTTCTCTTTTGTCTCTTTCAGTCTCAGTTCAGTTCCTAGGGGAGCTTCTTGCTTGGACTTTGTGATAATATCTGCTGTTAATTGCATTATTTACTTAAATTTTATCAATTCAATATGCCCCAGATCAACCCCTCCATCACCCTGAAACCCCACTGACCTGCTGGACACTGAGCTTGTTGTAGTGAGAATGCTTGTGTTACCACCTGTTGCACTGACCAAACAATGTCTGAAGGAGGTGTGTGTGGGGTGTGTATATGGGAAGGTGTCCATTTTCCTGCTTGTTTTTGATCTTTCGCTGGATTGCCTGATGCTTGTGAGACTTGCCTTATATGTGCAGAGAGGTGACTGTGGTGGCGTCTCAATTTCTCCCTCTCTCTCTACTCTCTCCTCTCTCTCTTGCGCTCTTTTCTTACTTCTAACAGATCAAAAAGTGTGTCCTCTCGTTTGCTTACTGGCTGCCTGTTGCCACTAGGGAAATTTTCAAAGGCTGAAAGCTCAGAAAGTGATTTTTCACAGCGAAAACACAACACAAAAAGGCAGTCATCCCGGCAGACTATGCAGACGCTGCTCTGCCTCAGCAACAATCTTAATCGACCTACATAACATTTCTCCTAGACACCCTTCTGCCTTCCCAGCGCTCTGTTTCTGACGTCTGTGAAGTTTTGCTTCAGAGCTGTGTGAACTGCATGTGAATGTGAGGCCACAGTATTATAACATGCTGCTTTATTATTAGCCTCTAGAGTGTGTGTATCAGAATATGAATCACTGAGGTGCAGCTTCATCTCACATCTCACGCTGTTGAATCAGTGCACCTCAACAAATCCAATTAAGTAAAGCCAAAGAGCCATGTGAAGATCACCTGATCATTTCTCTTGTTTACCTCAAATGGTGATGATGATGTCGATGATGATGATAATGATGATGATTTGATGATGATGATGATGATAATGATGTCGATGATGATGATGATGATTTGATGATTTGATGATGATGATCCCAACAAAGGGTAAAAGGGTGACTCACTCAGTTTTCTGCCATCTGAGATAGCATGTGGATGTGGGCCAATTCTGGCTGAAAAATGGCACTGCTGGCCTACTGTGGGCATGGCAAACTCATGTGAGCCGAATGTGGCCCTTATATTGAAAATACACATTTGGCCCACATGTACCATAACAGATGTCTTCCACTTCTGGCAGAGATATGGCTGTGTTACCTACATATGAGCCATCAGTGGCCCACATATTAAAAAACCCATTTGGCCCACATGTACCATAACAGATGTGGTCCACTTCTGGCAGAGATAGCAGTGTTACCTACATTTGGCTGTCATGTGGCTGTAATCTGGCCTATATGTGGCCCATATCTTGCAACCCGTAGCGGTCCGCCCAAGTGCCGTCAATCCATGCGACAAGTGGGTCACATGAAATGGGAGATGAGGGCCAGAATAATTTTGCTATCTGGAATCTCTTTCCCTTTCCTCTCTCTCTCTCTCTCTCTCTCTCTCTCTTTCTTTCTCTCTCTCACACACACACACTTTCACCCTGTCTCTCTCCCTCTATCTTTCCCTTTTCCTACATGCCTCTCTATTTCTCTTTATTCTCTTTCTTTCTGTCTCTCGTCTCATATCTCTCCATCTGTCTTCTCTTCCTTTCCCTTTTTGTATGTCTCTCCACCTATCTGTCCCTCTCTCACTCTCTTTTCCCATGACTCTCTCATTCTATATCTATTTCTCCCTTTTCTTTTTTTCTCTGTCTCCCTCTCTCTCCCTCTCTCTCTCTCTCTCTCTCTCTCTATTTCTCCTCCCATGTTTATTGCAGCTTGTCTCTCTCTGCATTTTTTCTCTCTCTCATATCTCTCTCATTCCATATCTTGCTCTCCCTTACCCTCTTCCTACCTCTCTCTCTATCTCTCTTTTCTCATATCTCTCTCCTCCCATGTCTCACAGCTTGTATCTCTCCATGTTTGTCTTTTTTATTTATTATCTCTCTCCCGCTCTCATTTCATGTCTTGCTCTCCCTTATCCTTTTCCTACTTCTTTCTCTCCTCATCTCTCTCTTTCTCTCTCTCTCTCTCTCTCTCTCACACACACACACACACACACACACACACACACTCACATCTGAGTGCTTCATCATTAATTCACGACCCATCGGCTGTGCCTCCCTCTCTGGAGTAGGCCTCCCTATCTGCCTGCTAGGTTATGCATATTTATACATGCATCCGCTCTGCTTCAGCACATGTCATGGTGGTGAATGTTTCTCTTTCTA
Organism: Crenuchus spilurus; assembly: GCA_036984385.1. Lineage (NCBI taxonomy): Eukaryota > Metazoa > Chordata > Actinopteri > Characiformes > Crenuchidae > Crenuchus > Crenuchus spilurus. Next base: position 6,368 of record BRDA01023792.1, read on the forward strand.
ATGAAGGCGTTCTCATCTTTCTGTTTCTCTTCCTCCCTCGCTCGCCTCCCACGCTGCCACCATATCTGTTTGAATTAGGGAAGCCCCTGAAAAACATCGCTGTTTGCACTCATGTCACAATGTGCTGGCAATATTCCAGCAGCTAACAATGCTAAGCTAATTCTTCTCACGTGACTGCTTACCTTCAGCACCAGAACATTCAGATTTTCTGCTAAATATTAGGACTTTCCATGGATTTATCTACTCAAAATGGTTACAGAGATCATTGTAGTAGTAAAACACTATTCTCATTGCATGTTATGGTTTATTTAAAGGAATGAATCCACCCAAGACATCCCCATTTTTCCACTTACTTCAGATGTAGCTGATCAGGAAACATGCTTGGAGTTTCCACCCCCACTTACGTCATGCCATTATACTGCCCTGTCATGTCATCATGTCTTAATCAGTGTTTGCTATAAAGCCTGTGTCACAGCCATTGTGAGTCATTGTTTTGTCATCCCTGATTGTCAGGGAGTTCATTCCAAACCGGGGTTTGCTGCACACTAGTCAGTTGTAGCAGAGTGTAAACAGTCATCATGGGCAAAGGATGTGATTTGATTGATGTCGAAAAGGACATGATAAAAGTGTAAGGGATCATCTGGGCCTGTGAAATGTTTAACATTGTCATAATATTTGATATTTAAGTTATACAAGCATATATTATCACATACAATACATATCACAGGGCGGCACGGTTGCTTAGTGGTTAGCATGTTTGCCTCTCAGCGCTGAGGTCTTGGGTTCAAGTCCACATCTGAACGGAGTTTCCATGTTCTCCCCGTGTCTGCGTGGGTTTCCTCCAGGGACTCCGTTTCCTCCCACAGTCCAAAAACATGGAGATCAGGTGGATTGGATACTCTAAAAATTACCCAGGGTTGTATGAATGAATGTATGTATGCCCAGATATGGTTGGCAGTCCCCATAGTGCTCGATGCAGTCCTCCAGGTGGACGGTCGCTTCTGGTTGAGAGTACGCTGTGCGTGACTGACTGCCGCTTCTCACCATTAAGTGTAATGTATGTATGTATGTATGTATGTATGTATAAGTTTTAATGCATTGCGAACATGTCATGATGAATGGCTCAGTATAAATTGTATATCAACTCATGTTAACATTAAAAGTGCTTTTACACTCTTTTGAGTTATTATTTTGGATCCAACACTGACTGTTTGTCAGTAACAATAAGTTAGATGGGCCTGGTGCCCCAATCAGACAATGAATGTCTGAAAACATTATAATTAAGGACTTGAGTGTCTCCGCTGCTTCTCTGCTGCTTTCTTCAGACAAAGAAACAGCTTGTGGAGAAGACACAGAGCATAGGACCTGTTTCTTAAAATGACCCCAGAGCTCTGACCTGATCGATTTCCTTCCTCTTCTTTCACTACTTTCAGTGTAAATAGTGAAGTTCCTCCTGCTTCCAGTAATTTAACCACCCGGCCATAAAACATCAAAGCACTGCATGTCCAGCTCTCCCGATGTCTTTTATGATTTTTTAACTCTCATGTAAAATTGTATTTTCTTGGAAAACTCCATCAAATTGGAGTTGAAATGCACAGCGCCAGTACTGCTAGTCGGGGAAAAAGCAATTTCTACAAATGTACTTTTGCTAGAAACTTCAGCTTGAAAATATATTGAGAAATTAATGTTCTGTCAAAGAGGATGATGGTAAATAAAAAATGGCATGAACCAGAGGGCAGCTCTGGCTTCGTATAAATCATCCTGGGGTTTACAGGATGATTAGAGGGGATTCTTCACATTTATGGAAACACATAAGCCAATCTTTGAGATATTGCCATGTTCTGTGATGGTCCATAGCACCTGTCACTCATATATATTAGCTTTGTATGATGTCATTAAACTTAAATGTACATGGATATTAAAGGCTCTCTGTGTAAATACGTTTTTATTAGCAGTAGTGGTCTGAAATCTCCAGAATAAACAAACCATCTCGGTTCAGCCTTGCCAAATTAAGCATCAGCTCAAGACTGGCATCTGCCAGCCTTTCATTTGGAGAAGCTGGAAATATGACTTTTAGGACATATGGAAGATTCTCTCAAAACACAGTCGTATTGTTAAGAAATGGATGATAAAAGCAGGTATAAATAAAGGCTTGTGTTAACATCTGCTTTGCTTTTTGGGTGGTAACTTCGTGAAGTGAAAGAAAAGGCGAATTAATGAAATCAACAGGGCGGCTCTCAGTGGTACGTAGAGCTTTTGTTCACAGTTAATTATTCCAAAGGAATGTATTAAAGATTATTCCGGATATGCAGGAACGAATCTTTTAAATGGGCTGTGCATTGTTCCTGCACAATCACCGTCATTTCAGATATGGCTATGGTAGACCTTGTGAAATTACTCAGTCCTATTGTTCCTGGTTCTATTACCCTCTGGAGACACCACTCTGCTCTCAGACCCTAATGGAAAAGCCTATACCAACTCTCTCTCTCTCTCTCTCTCTCTCTCTCTCTCACACACACACACACACACACTCACTCATATGCTATCTGCAAAACGAGTGTAATTACCAATAGTGATTGGTCATAAACGAATGTGTTCCTTTGTTCAGGAAACATTTCATTACTGGGTTGTGATGAGGACGGTTAAATTGAAGTGCTCTTCCCAATCACATCAAAGTAACGCGTGCGGTGGGATTGGCTCGTCATTTGTGTAAAGTCTTGAATTTTATCTTTATTGAAGTTTCATCCCTTGTGATTAATGGGGTCAGGTCTTCGCCCCCTTTTCACTCTCTAAAAAGAACATCTGCCCGCCAGGCTGTAAACTGAAAACAGGCCCTTCAGAAGCTCGGACAAGCGAGGTAGATCTGATCATCAAATCTTTTGAGTTGTCCAGACAAGTCCCTGATGAGCGCATGCAGACTGCTGACTAAAGCTTTTGTATTTCCTCTGTGCAGGAACACAAAGGTCAGAGATGAGAACTGGACACATTTAGAGAGACTAACAGAGAACCTGAGAGGTCAACCTCTCAGTGAAACGTCACCCAAACTCAAACCTCTCCGTGTAAAACACAGTTAAGCACTTTTCCTTAAAGCAGTTAACTTACAGAAGGAGGTTTCAGGGTTGTCTGGGTAACTTTTGTCTTTAGTTCTACAGAGAGGGGTACATTTCATTCTATTCACTCATCCATGAAAAGAGAGATCTGTTTCTTTCATTCATTCATTAACTGAAAGAAGGTATTTCTTCATTCAGTTATTTCCTCATTGTGAAATCAAGTGCTGCAGACTCGCTGCATGTTATAAACATAACATATATATTAATGCTATTGTTATTGTCACAGTGTGGCTGGAGCAGCAGGAGAGAATTCCAAACCAGGCTTTACTTCAAAAGACAAACTAAACACTGTGGCAAAAATATGAAGACGTACAAATGTTACATGGTAGACATTCAGAACTATGACAAGATATACAGAAATGTGACCTGAAGACATACAATGACTTGACAGATGTACAATGACAGACAATGACTGAGACACACTAGGGAGGCTTTATAGCAAACAATGATTAACATGTAATGAGACGGCAGAGCTGTACAATGACATGATGTAACAGGCAAAGTCATGACGTGAACAAACAAAAAGCACATGGAGACAGGATGGCACATGGCAGATGTAAACAAACAAGGAGCATGTGGACAGAGGCAGTGCCTCAAATGGCAGGAGGGTCACAGTTATGTTTTAGTTTGTTTTATTGTTTTTTATTGTTTTAACTTTAATGTCTTTGAAATGAAGGTAAGAATAGCTTCATTTAAAATAATTTACACAATGCTCACACAATTAAACATAGTGGTTCTAAGTAAAAAGATTGACAAAAGATTTAGTTGTTTACACTGACAGAGTGCATGTAAAACAATAGTTCTGTAAAGAGTCATCATTTGTCAGGATATTTAGGAACCAAATTTTACTGAACCAAAATTTACTGAAACAAACAAAAGGTTTATGGACTCAGAAGTGTTTAATGGTGTGTTTGTAAGGAGCACTTTTACTGTTAAGAGTATTTCAGAGACTGTTAATAGGAATAATGAATATGATCTTAAGTGAAAGGGTTTTATTTATTGCAAATCCTCTCTAAAGGTTCTCTAAAATCCTCTCTGGCTCTGTATGTGGTCACTGCTGGAAGACTGACCCGGTCCACTCGAGCAGGACTCCACCTGCAGGAGGGACCAGTACTTTCTCTCTCTGTCACAGACACACACACACACACACACACACATACACACACACACACATACACTCTCCTTGCTTACTTTCTCTTCTTTCACATCTCTCTCTCTCTCACGCACGCACACACTCTCTCTCTTTCTCTCTCTCTCACACACACACTCTCTCTCTCTCTTTCTCTCTCTCTCTCTCTCACACACTCTCTCTCGTACACATACTCTCTCTCTCTCTCTCTCTCACACACACACATACTCTATCTCTCTCTCTCACACACACACACACACACACACACACACACACACACTCTCTCTCTCTTTCTCTCACACACTCTCTCTCTCTCTCTCTCTCTCTCTCACACACACACACACACACACACACATATTCTCTCTCTCTCTGATTTAGTTGTGGTTTTAAACAGAGTAAAACAATACGTACAACACAACACAGAGAGAAGTCCATAAGCTGCGCTGTCACTGATCTAAAGCTGCTCTTTCAGGTGATATGAGACGGTGAGCTGCTGCACTGTCTCTGCTGAGATCTCGTCCACATTGATCTGTCAGTCTCACTTCACTGCTCAGCAGACAGTTAACAAACGCAGGTCTGAACACTGACCACCTCACATCATCTCTTCTCCTCTGTCCAGCCTGCTGAACAGCAGCTTTATCACATCACTTTACCAAACACAGACCTTCATCCTCAAACATCTCAGCTCCATTACGTCGCACTTGTTTACATTTATGACTCAAATTTCTTATGATTATTAGTAACATTCAGCGCCGTACAGACGCTTGCCTTCGGTCGCTCGTATTCCAATGGCCACGCCCACCTGCGCTACGATTGGTTCACGGACTTTTGCCTGCGATTGGCTAGTCGTAATCCCGCCTGTTGGGCGGATGTCTCGTGAATATGAACTAGTGGCCAATCTTAGAGAACAAGGCGGGGATTTGTCTAGCCAATTAGTGCTTAGGGGCGTGGCTTGGCGGAACGCGAGGGGCTGAAAAAGCGTAGCCAGGAAAGAAAGCTCACTTGTGAGGAAACATTTTGCCAGGTCGTTAATAATATTAATAATGATTGTTATTGTTAATAATAATAATAATAATAATAATAATAATAATAATAATAATAATAATAATAATTACATCCCTGTCCTCTGTCCCTTCAACCCTTCCAATGAGGGCGCTTGTATCTTCATGTTAGTTGGCAGTAGGCAGAAGTGAGTAGTTCTCTCTCTCTCTCTCTCTCTCTCTCTCTCTCTCTCTCTCTCTCTCT
>BRDA01023806.1:0-12875 GCA_036984385.1 Crenuchus spilurus
TATGGGGAAAATGCATCCAGCTAACGAGCAAACCAGCTAACGAGCTCGGCTCCTGCACGGATTAAACTCATAAGTAGGGTTACCACTGTATTTCAGTATAATATGTTGAGTTTGAAGAAATTATGAGTTAAACAGTATCAACATTAAAACAGACAAAGGCTTGAAATGGCACTTTATGTGTGGTAAATTTCAAATATATAACAGTTTACTTTTTTATTATATTTTTAACACAAATGAAGTTAATGGGTCTGTGGTCTGTGGTAGTCGACTGTATGCTGTAGATGTGGACTGGACAGAAGTGGCAGTAGTAAAGCCACACACAGTGAATTCAACCAAAGCTACTTTCCCTCCCTCCACACTGCTCAGTGGTTGTCCCTCTGGCTGGCCTTGGGCACATGCATGTAATTTGAATTTCAAACGGCATCAACAGAGAAAGCAGTTGTGGGTGACTAAGGGAGTGACTGGCGCGTAATGACATCTTGGTAATCTGTTTGCAGGCAGTACACCCTGGGGAAGTGGTTTGCGCATGTTCAAAGTGATGGTGACTGTTTTCCTGCAGTGTTGCAGCCTACATGGAGGAAGGAAGGTGCAAACATCAAATGAGGCTTAATGAAAGCAGTGCTCCTTGCAGGAGACAGTAAAAAGCACACGTGAGCATCACAGCACACCAAGACAAGAAGCGCGGCCATATATGAGTTCACACCAGCTCATTCTGTGTTCATGCGGGTCAGCTGTTTGAAGGGTGTCTCTTTACCTCTGACCTTTAGTGTAACTGCTGTTAAATACAAACAATTATTGACTTGTGTGTATTAAATACTATTTCTTTCAACAAAATGTTTAACTGTACACATGGGCCCACATTCCTCACCCTTATAACTAACTACATACAGGCATGTACAAAAGTTTGATTCCTGGTCAAATCACATTTAAGTGAAAATAAATACATCATATACAGAGAAAAAACATAAATATGTCATTTTCTGCACATATGCGTTTGTTGTTTGTAGTTATTTGCTGAAGTTAATAAATAAATAAATAAATAATAATATAAATAATTAAAGCTATACATATCTATAAATACATAATTATTAAAATATGTAACATATAACTTTTGCACAGGCCATATTTTATTTTTATATTTTCTCAATATGTAAATGTAGCATATGGCTTAACCAGGGGTGCATTAGCTTTTCCATAAGAATACAAGTTAGATTCACAGCAGAAATGTAATAATGTGTTATTAAATAATAATAATAATAATAATAATAATAATAATAATAATAATAATAATGATGATGATTATTGTTAATTATTGTTATTATTATTATTATTATTATTACTATTTTCTACCTTCATAAACATATAATTTAATTCAACATGCTTTCAAGTCTATTTAAAGCAAACAATTCAGCAGTGTAAGTGAAACACCCTAAAACATTTTAATAATAATAATAATAATAATAATAATAATAATAATAATAATAATAATAATAATAATAATAATAATAATAATGTTGACTAATAAGTTTGTAGTGTAAAGGGTTGAATCTAGTGGATGTGTGTAATAAGAAATTGTGAATGGACATTTAGGCAACAATGAGCTTAAATCCTGTACTGAACATCTATTCATTCACCTATTAACAGATGAGCAGAGGGCAAAACGTTGAGATGCACACTGTGAAAAACATGCACAGCAATCACAAATCCTCTACAGCAGGACTGATTAACAAGGCTCTACATTTCTCCTATCAAGACCCACCTATTCAGACAATAGTTACAATAAAACTGATTACAATACTTTCCATAATTACTTAAACTGATATTCAAACTGAAACTTACTGAAACTGATGTTGACTTCATTAATAAAAGTACCAAAAACAATATTTAATATCAGTGTCAAAGAATAGACATGTAAACTGCTTCCCCCTGAGGCCCCACACTCGGGTATTTTGCAAACTTGGGGGTGTTTCCTTCAAACAAATGTAGTATTAACCAATCACCCATAACATTAAAACCAATTTGCCAATATGGCTAATATGCTGTTGGTCTTCTTTATGCTAGTGATATTTGCCATAATGTTAACAGCACATCCATATAAGATAAATCCACATTTCTGGACATCCCATAGATGCTCAATGGAGATCTGGAGGTCACTGTCAATAGATACTGATCAATGCACCACACAAATCTGCCTTTTTGGAGATGTTCTGACCCAGTCATGTGGACATCAGTGTCACAAGCCTGCATGCTTATTATTTCTCCAGCATCCAACACATTGTCTATGAGAATCAGGTGTTCTCTTACTGTCTAATATATATCAGACCTTCACATGCACCCCTGTCATGAGATGCTGTTTGCTTGTGTTAATTTGATGGCAGATTGGTGCATGTATGTATTCTTTTCAAATAAAGTGGTCCATTTAGTAAAGATGGCTCAACTTACTTGATGCTCGATTTAACTTTTTTAAAAATTTGTTAAAAATGTGAATCTTCCTTTACAGACTTGCTCATATATGCAAGCATAGCTCACATGAGTAACTTGATTTGTAGCTACTTATTTGACTTTTATCATTTGAAAATTCTAACAGATCTAATCAGATCTTTATTCTTTATTTTTCCGATGGTAAAGGCAATAACCATTTGTTGTTTAATGGAGATCAATTTAATTGTACATCAGGTGTTATATTCCATGTTTCTTAGTGCTGTATTAGCTCTGCTCTCCTTGATCATCCTGTGCTGTTATTGTCATATGCTACAGTTGGCAGACAAAAGTAGCTTTGTGGTTCATAAAAAAGTAACCTAAATACCTTGTGCCAAAATCCCACTTAATCTCTTGTGAATTTAGTTGACCTTAATAAACTGTGTCATGTTCTAATGTTTTTCTCCCTCTTCCTCTTGGTTCTTGGCTGTTAGGATGAGGATGTGCACCTGTACTCTTGATAAAAATTCGACACATTTCAACAGACATTACCAATTTATTCTTCAGGAAGTCTGCAGTTCTTGAGTAATTATTTGTGGCCACCAAGTTTGATGTTTGTACTACTAATTCAACTACTACAACAACAACAACAACTTCTACTACTATTACTACTACTACTACTACTACTACAACTATAACTACTACTACTACAGCTACAACTACTAATTCAACTACTAATTCAACTACCACTACTACTAATTGAACTACTACAACAACTACTACTACAACTACCTCAACTACTACCACAGCTGCTAATACTACTACTAATTCAAATTCTGCTATAACTGTAACTACTACTTCTAGAGCTAGTACTACTACTAATAATAATAATAATTCAACTACTAATTGAACTACTACTACAACTACTACTACTACTTCTATTACAACATCTACAACTACTAATTCAACTACTACTACTACTACTAATTATACTATTACTACTACTAATTTAACTACTACAACATCTACAACTACTAATTCAACTATCACAGCTGCTAATACTACTACTATTTCAAACTCTACTACAACTATAACTACTACTACTACTAGAGCTAGTACTACTACTACTACTAATAATAATAATAATAATTCAACTACTAATTCAACTACTAATTCAACTACTACTACAACAACAACTACTACTACAACTAATTTAACTACTACAACATCTACAACTACTACTACTACTACTACTACTACTACTAATTCAACTACTACTACAACTACTATAACTACTACTACTACTACTACTTCTATTACAACATCTACAACTACTAATTCAACTACTACTACTACTACTAATTATACTATTACTACTACTAATTTAACTACTACAACATCTACAACTACTAATTCAACTACTAATTCAACTATCACAGCTGCTAATACTACTACTATTTCAAACTCTACTACAACTATAACTACTACTACTACTAGAGCTAGTACTACTACTACTACTAATAATAATAATAATTCAACTACTAATTCAACTACTAATTCAACTACTACAACAACAACTACTACTACAACTAATTTAACTACTACATCTACAACAACAACAACTACTACTACTACTACTACTAATTCAACTACTACTACAACTACTATAACTACTACTACTACTACTACTACTACTAATTTAACTACTACAACATCTACAACAACTACTAATTCAACTACTACTACTGCAACAACTATAACTACTACTAGTAATTCAACTACCACTACTACTAATTGAACTACTACTACTACAACTACTACTACAGCTATTACTATTAATGCTACTACTACTACTATTACAACAACAACTATGACAACTACAACTATCTCAACTACTACAACAGCTACTACTACTACTACTAATAATAATAATAATAATAATGAAACTAATACAACTGCTACTACATGAACTGCTACAACTATCTCAATTACTACAAAAACTACAACAACAGCTACTACTAATTTAGCTATTACAACAGCTAATACTACTACTGCTACTGCTACTGCTACTATTACTACTACTATTACAATTACCCTAATAACTACTACTACTACTACTACTACGACAAATGGCTGCTAATACTGTTGTAATAATATAATGTACATCTGTTCACCATAAAGCAATATCTCAGCTTTACTTAACATCTCAGTGTAAGTTGGTGATTAATGATATAAACTTGTATTATTTAAAGACCAAAAGTGTGTAAATCAGGTGCTGTGTCATCCGTTTAAAGTACATTTTCCTGAGCCTGGGAATATCAAACACTCTCACAATTGTAAGTAATCTCTCATATTTTTTTTAATTAAATGTTATGAAAGGCCAATAAGGAACATGTATGATCTGGATTATCTGGAATATGCAGCTAAACATTAATGCACTCTACAGATGCCAACAATGAAATGTCAGATCTTTTATAGTTTTATACAGGGTGTCTTATTTCTTTCTTTACCCAAACAAGCATGAATAGCTAATGAAGGTATGGTGATGAAATGTGGATTAAATCTGTGTGAAAAAAACTGATGTTACAGCATGTGCTGAAAATGTCCAGCATACAGTTCTTTTCTCCTTTTCAGGAGGTGATGTGGTGTGCATGGACACATGCTTTTTTGGCAGCGTTCTTCTTCCATTCCGTCTTCGAAGCACAAACACTTCCTCCTGTACTGTGCACTCATACATTATGCACAGAAAGCTTGAGGATGAGTACATGAGGTAAAAGTACATGAGGATAAATGAGGGTTTTAATGTCTCACTGCAGCAGCAGGCACTTGACGGAGATGGCTGAATGGGCGCCGGCCTCCATTCCTACAGCCACAGATATTTGTCATAAGAAATTAACACCTGGCTATCTGTACTGTAATCATGCACATCAGTCTTTTTCACACAGACTGAGGCATATTTGATCCAAATTTTGTCATATCTTCATTAGTATTAAAGTTAATCATGGCTGTTTGGGTAAAGAAGCACACACTGTAGTATATGTACATTTATGGCTGATTGTATTACCATCAGCATCAACCCGTCAAGGGACTGCAGATGAGCATCTGATTAAATCTGACACATTTATATAATGAAATAATGATGTTGACTGTGCCTGTTAAAGTAAAGTAAACAGTACTTTTCTCCAGTTGCCTCCACAGTGACTGAAAGCAGATCTGCACTGTTTGTTACTGAGTTGTGTGGAGTTTTCTAAGCAATTCAGACTGAGATGTTTTGTTGGGATTGTCCCTGTCAGCACAGAAATGAAGAGTATGACTCAGGACCTGATTGAGGCCAGGCCTGCAGCAGCATGTGGCTGTTCAAACCCAGTCTCTCTCCCTCCCTCCCTCTCTCTAATTCTCCTCACTGGCCTGTCTCAGCCCATCCTTGTCCACGCAGTAGTACGCTATGGGGATAAACATTATCGCTGCACTCCAGAAACATGAAAGATAGAACTGAAGAGAAAACAGAGATTGTGAAACTGACCAGAACCTACATTTTGTAGATGTTTGTGTGTAATAACATGAGTATGCCTGGCTTTGTACATGCTAAGAAAAATGGTACTGGATCAGTATCTTTTTTAACACTGGGCTTGAACCCTCAGTGGAACCATGGTGCCCGGGGAGCAGTTGGGGGTTAGGTGCCTTGCTCAAGGACACTTCAGTCATGACCTGCCAGGAGATTGAACCAGAAACCTTTCGGTCACAAGACCAGCTCTCTAACAACCAAAATATTTATTAATTGTTTACTTCGACTCCTGCATTGAGATGATTAGGGTAACGCTAGCATTATTACTAGCATTTAGCTGGTAAACAGTGTTTCTTACTCGACTGAAAGAGGAACAGAGAAGCTGTGATGGCTGTGAGGAGGGAAAGCAGGTAAAAGTTCTTATGTTTTACAGTGCAGTTTATATCAGATTGTCTATAACCATCAGCACTAACTGGGCTTTGGGCAAAAGTCAAGAAAGTGAAAGTAAAGTTTTTGTGCACACAGGATGCTCATTCTAGACTTCCTGCAAATTTTTATGCCACTTGAATGCAGACCCTCACTCCAGCACCACTACCAGATGACAAAATTTGCTTTCCAGAATGATGGCTACTGACAACCTCATCCCACATCCCCAGATTGGCACCTCAGCCCTTCAGTGTTGGACACAATTGGCACCTATGTCAGTAACTCTGTTCATGTGTTTGAGCCTGGACTGAAATGTAAAAAAGCTCCTCTGCAAGCAGCATCTGCCACCTGCTAGCAACTATGAGCAAGCTGCTAACACATAATTTTTCACTGACATTCACTTGATTTATTTATTTACTTTCATAATGACTACTGGACTGCTTTTATAATTAATGGGTAAGCAACCCTTATGGGCCACATTGTACCTTTACACTGCACCATGATGGGAAAGAAGATGTACCTTTATTCTGACAGGGTGCATTTACTTAATGCCGATATAATAACATTTACCTATGATGTCATTCCATCAATCAAACAAATCCTCCAATCAGAAGTACTGTATATGTTATATGTGGATGATATGGCAAATAACATACAGGGGTTAGACAGTGAAAGTGAAACAGCTGTCATGTTAGTGTGGGAGGTTTCATGGCTAAATTGGACCAGTCTGGTGGCCAATCTTCATTAATGTCACATTGCACCAGTAAGAGCAGAGTGTGAAGGTTCAGTTAGCAGGTAAGAGCACAGTTATATAGTATATTACAATGCACACAACATTATGGTGACATACCAGAGTTCAAAAGAGGACAAATTGTTGCTGCACGTCTTGCTGGCGCATCTGTGACCAAGACAGCAAGTCTTTGTGTCTAAATATTATTGAGCCACTTTGGGGTGTTTTGGAGGAGCGAGTCAGGAAACGGTTTCCTCCACCAGCATCACGTAGTGACCTGACCACTATCCTGCAAGAAGAATGGCTTAAAATCCCTCTGACCACTGTGCAGGACTTGTATATGTCATTCCCAAGACTAATTGATGCTGTATTGGCCAAAAAGGAGGCCCAACACCTACTAATAAATTATTGTGCTCTAAAACCAGCTGTTTCATTGTCTAACCCCTGTATATTCACCTTACATATTTTTAAATGATCTTATTTTCTAAGTTTTGTTTAATTACTGATGATCCCCTCAACATGCTCAGAAAAAACATATTGTTATTTATTATTATATTGCCCATTTTTAGAATCAACACATTTCAGGGTCATCTTGAGTCAACCACCCCTTCTCTGGGCACATGGCAGGGCATTACACTATCTTAGCCAAACCCAGGACACTGGGCACACACACACACACACACACACACATCAAGCCACTTCAACAAATTCCCATTTAAGACAATTAATTTTTTATTTTTAATGTTAACATAATTACAATTACTATTAGTTTTATACCTGAGAATATGAAAACTGTACAACTATAACTACGTTTCCTTTGACTGTCTCCCTCCACTTCCTGTTACTCACACAAACATGACAAGCACATAAAAGCAGTGCTGTTGACAGAAAGAAAGTGATGTATCCTTTGGGGTTTTTCTATTTCGTTACAGTTATATAATGTCACTGTCAAATCTAAACCTCATAACTTCTTTCTTACACCATCTGAAAATGGTAACTGCCCTTTATAGAAATGACTCATTATACGATCTCATTACATTAACATGCAAAATACCATCTCTGCTGGTCTTACTCAATAAATACAGTCGATTTATTGTTGAGAGAACGTTAATTAGTCGATAACTGTGTGTTGAGTATGTTGAGATGATCTGTATTAAACATATACTGGATATAGATTAGATTCAACTTTCCCAAAGTGATTGCACACTGGAATTTGACCTCCACATTTAATCCATCCGTGCATTGAAACACACACACACACACACACACACACACACACACCAGGCTGCAAGAACATGTGCACAAAGTGGTGGGCAGCCCTATCCATGGTGACCGGTGAGCAGTTTGGGGTTAGATGCCTTGTTCAAGAGCACTTCAGTCATGACCTGCCTGGGGATCAAAGCAACCTTCTGGTCTCAAAACCAGATCCCATTACCATGAGGCCACGGCTGCCCATAAAAGTGAAATGAAAGTGTCTGATTGACCACCGCGCTTGCACACAGAGGAATTTCACTGCCTCATTTAATCCATCCATGCACTGAAACACACAGAAACTAGGGGGCAGTGAGCACACATGCCCGAAGCGGTGGGCAGCTCTATCCACAGCACCCAGGAAGCAGTTGGGGGTTAAGTGCATTGCTGAAGTGCACTTCAGTCATATCTTTTCAGTTCAGGGGACAGAACCAGTGACCTTCCTGTCACAAGGCCGGTTCCCTAACCACGATCCTATGGCTGCCCCAGACAACGCCGTTATTAAACACATTCAGGCGCTTCATGGCTGTTACTTTACAGATATGTTATGTTGCTAAAGTGTGACCAGGAAACGAGTGGATCTCTACTCTGTCTGTTATATCTACTATATTTCAGTTCTCTAAAATAGACTCGAAGGTGTCACCGAAGTCTCGCCTCCCGCTGTACAAACACAGTCCATCATAACTGAATGGAAAGAGTCCAATGATAGCACAAAGCCATTCTGCATAAACAAACAGGCTGTCATCAGTGTGTGTGCTGAACACACACATACACACACACACACACGCAGAGGCTCCAACTCTAGGCAGAATGTGAAGGGAACATTCTTGCCTTCTGCAGTCGTGCTGACATTGACGTCAGTGACTAACAGGCTGTCTGTCTCACGTTGTTTGCAGCACTGGTCATACAGTCACTTCTGTTGGCTTACTGGGTGACTAGTCATTTTGAAGCAATGCTTATCTCTTTCAATTTAATACCCCCTACACCACCCACAAACTACTCCCAATTCCTGCTATGAAAGGATTTGAAATATTGCTTGTAAGTGTTTATACTCTTACAGCTCTTACAGGCCATTCGCCTCATGTTACATAAGAATTATGCATGCAGGCAAATATTTTTAGGTTTGTGAGTGAGTGTACGCAGCCACAAGAGGACAAAGTCAAAAAAAAGCTCAGGCCTGAAATGGTCAAAGGCCACAAAACCGTGTCCATCTGCTTTGTGTTGGGCTCAACACCCACAGACGTGACTTTAGCTCCTCAAGTTTAGGGAGGCTTCTTTTCGACAAAAACGTCTTTTACTTCCTCTTTTTAAGGACCATAGTATGTACTGAACGTACAGTCTTATGCAAAAGTTTGGGCACCCCCGATCATGTGAAGCATCTTGTTGAGTGACAAAAATAACTTTTTTTGCTAAATTTAGTGCACATTTTCTTTACATTTTCTGATTTTACATACAAAAATAAAACTAAAATGTAAAACAAATTAACTAAATGTTAACTTCTAAATAAGTTAAATAGCCTGAATGAGCCAGTAGGTTCTACATCTATTCCTTACATTCAGGAATTCTGTGAGGCTTTGTGTAGCCAGTGGTAAAATAAATTAAACTAAAGTAAACTGAGGAGGCGGATGCACGTACAGATCAAAGTAAAGATGATATTTATTAATTAAGTGAAATAAACTCAGACTATGACTGGAAACAAAAAACAAAACAAAGGCAAAAACCAGAGAGCACAACGGGACAAGAAGACCAAATACTTAAACTCACAAAAAGAACCGTAGGGAAGTGACAAACACACAGAGCTTATAACGACAAAGACTAATGAACTTGACAAGACACACCTGAGACTGATAATTGACAGGAAGACCAAATATGGGCAAAGGAAGTGAGACAGGAAGGTGCAAAACATAACATGACCACCAGATGGAGACAAAAACTAAGAACACATGACTGGGGAGGCCTGACACATTAAGTATTTGCTTATTTTCTAAAATCTTTCTACTCTAGTTGTTGATTTTGGTCTATTTTAAGCTGCCAATTAAAAGATTTAGCTTCTAATAAAACATGTGCCATATATTTTTAGAGTACATATGAAAAAAATGTTGATAAACACTGAAGTGTTGATTTTGAAAATAGATTTGAGCGCTCACTTGTTCCGCTGAAGGATGACTTGTGTCTTGTGGGACAAATCTGAATTGGGAGATGGATCTACATAATGTCCTTTTAGTGCTACGCAGCTTAAAAAAGATTTCTGGGACAAAAGAATATGTACAGGGTTTTGTCCTCTGTAGGTCAACCCATTTCCACTTAGAAACACAATGTCCCATATTTATAAAGCATCTCGGAGTAAGAACCCTGATGTAGGATTTTTCCCAGTTTAAGGTATTGGTCCCACACTGCTGTCTCTCAGTTTACTTACTTTTAGAACAAACACATTTGAATCAAGTCAGTTCAGTGTATCACTACTTTTTCAGTGCGCTGCAGCCAGTATTATGCCATGTAATAGGATGTTTAAGTTGGTACAAGGTCTCAGGAGTCATATTCTAAAACTCGGCTATTAATCCCATCCCAACGTTACTCCAAATCCCAATAAAGCAAAGAAACAGACTGTGCATCTATCATACACTCATTTGACAATTAGCCTTCACACTACTGGAGTGTAAAGGAAAAATACACGTCGCTTAAACGTTTTAAGGCTGTGCTAACCTTGAAAATGTCAGTAGTGTTAACAATCTTTTCAAATTCCTCTTCTTTTTCCTTTTTCTAATTGAATGCCCCTCTGCTTTTTTTTGCGAGTGGCAGTGGGGGCTGCAGCTGTGGGCTGAGATGAAGGCAGCTTATGTAAGAAACCCTCGCATTGTTTGCTCACTGCTTCGAGCGCTTCCATATGAAGCGAGGATAACAGACTCCCAGTCAAGGCAGTTTGAGCCTTTCCATCAGTGAGATTAACACTAGCAGCACCACTCCACTTAATACTCCCAACCCCACTATAAAGCAAGCCTTCTTTACAATGTGCACATGAATGGCAATGCTTAGCAGGCCAAAGTGTATTTTATCTTCACACTACAGCTAGTTCTGACCACACAGTCCAAAAGCAAGTTCTACTCCCATCACATGAGCATCGTTGATGACGGAGTTGAGTACCGTGCAACACTAGTTGTGACATCAGCACCGTTTCTTTCAGGGCCGATGAAACAACTGAACGTTCCATCAACGGAAAGTAGAAACAAATTGTGCAAATGATAGTAAATAGTAATCATATCATAATTTGCAATGTATCCAATAAATTAGATGTCAATGTTAACTGGTGCTTTACTCTGGTCATTCCTGGCTGTTCATCCAAAAAGCCTGTTGACCTGGCTTCTACAATGTTTTGGCAAATAGTGAGCCCCTACAAGTCAACCCAAAAAGCTGAAACCCCAACCACAATCAATCCCCCCCACAAGTTTCACCTGGAGGGCAGGTTTTAATTGTGGTTACTACACTGGACTAGATGGTCAGACATTTTTCCAGCCCATCCCTGCTAGTCTTTAGTTCACTTGACCTTTTTGTAAAAATGTTCCAAAGCCATGTGTTTGTCCTTTGTACATTTTCTCCCAAATATCAGGAGCTGTTCTGAATTAAGAGGATGTTTATTAGCCAAAATATGAATATTGCTCCAGTCATACTACAAACAGGCTGGAAGATCTGTGAATTTAAAGAATTCACTCAACTGTCATATGTAACTCTTTTCCCCAGATTTAGTCAAAAAGAAAAAAGTAAAATAAATGTTTCACTGTCTCTGAACAAAAGGATATAACTGCATAATAGTGCATGTCCAAAAATGACAGTATAGTGAAAAACAAAAAGAGTAAACTATCATATATTTTATACATAATATATGTAACGTGACATTTCAAAATGTTTTGTTTTAATGTTGATACTGTTTGAATAGTAATTCTGGAATTCTGATTTTCATGATTTTCTGGAATGACCTGTAAGTCATACTGATCAACAATAAATCAAAACAGGTGTGACTTTACAGGTAACGAAAATGAAATTACAATTTTACAAATGCTCAAAATGATTATCTTTTGAATTAAATTGAACAATGAACATTTTCCCAATGTTCTGTTGTTTGATGCTGCACTATAGTCCCATCTGTTTGAGCTCAAAACTTTTGAACTCCTTGTGCTACTTCAGTGGGAACACAGGTACCTCACAAGACAGCAGCTGTTTGTTACTGTATTTGTTTATTAGCATTTGTTCTAATTATATATATATATAGTACAAGTCAAAAGTTTGGACACATCTTGTCATTCAATTATTTATTTATTTATTTTTATTTTTTCACACCGAAGTCATCCAGACTCTGAGTGAACACATAATGAATAATGTAGTAAACTTAAAAGTGTTAAACAAACCAAAACATCTTCAAAGCAGACACACAACTGATGTCTCAAACACATTAAGAGGCAATAAATGCAAGTCATGACCTCTTGACAAGTCACAGCTGTTAACTGAAAGCCATTCCAGGTGACTACCTCATAAAGCTGACTGAGAAAATGC
>BRDA01023807.1:5626-19610 GCA_036984385.1 Crenuchus spilurus
AAACACAAAAAAAATATTTCAGTTGTTTTTACGTTTTTTTCCCTTCCTTTCATCTATAAATCATGTGGTTAAGCTATGTCAGAGACATTTGAGCAATTTATCATATATTTGTACTAAAAGATTCATTAAAAAATTAGACGCCTGGTGGTTCCTTCCCTTTTTTTGCATTTTTGTTGACTTTATAAAAAAAACACAAAAAAAAGTTTTTCTGTTTTGCGCTGTTTCATGTAGATGTAGAAGTTATGATATTCATTTGATGATCATTGTATGCAGTGGCTGAGCCAAAGGGGTGGCAGGGGTGGCAATTGCCACCCCCAACAGAGCCCTTCCCACCTCTACTGCCACCCCACTGGAAATGGTCATTTTAAAATGTAATACTTAAGAGATCGGCAAAGATTTGCGAGGAAAACTGTCATTCCCGGCTGTCCCTGCACGCACCCCAACGCAGTCGCATCTTACATGCTGCTCACTGACACTGTTCATTGGTTAAACTGACATGTGGTTCCTGCTTGATCTAAAACACACCCGCAGCATTAGAGTACACCATTGAGGAGTTTTGCAGGTATGTACATTTTACCGCTGTATTACTTAATGAGAGGTGGCACTTGTCATACATTTCTAAAAAGGAAAAAAAACGGTTGTGCCTCGTTTATTATTCAAATTAGCCATGCTAGTGCTGATAGTGTTTTAGAAAGATTCTTTGAACATATATTTTAGTGCACATTCTGCCCTGTAATGTTTTATTCATTTAGCAAGGCTGTATCTCCCAGCTCTTGCTTGAAATGTGTGTAAGTATATGTAAAAACCATTGTTGTTAGCCTACTTACATTTCAGTCATTATTAAACTGTCATATGAAAGCTTTAAATTATAACCTAACTAGTTATATTAATTTAATTAATCTTTTTTTAATTTAGTATTATGTTAGTTAGCTACAGAAAATGAAAAACTATAGTTTAAATAATAGTTAAAATAGTGTTGTCTCTGCCAAACAGTCATGGAGTCTAAATACCAGGCTGTCTTATTTTGTGTAGAGCCCAAATGAAGAGAAAAGGGAATATCTCCCATTTCTTCTTAAAGAAGCAAAAACCAGGGCCAGACCAGGACCCAAGTAACACAGAACGTTAAACTAACGTTCTGGTATCGTTCTTGTATGGTTCTGTTAAATGACAACGTTCCTGGAACGTTCTTTGAAGGTTTTGACTAAAGTTTGAACAAACCTAGATATAACGTTCCAACCTAACGTTAGCCTAATGATGAACTAATGTTCCCTGTTTGTCACCTGCCGGGGTGTATAATAATAATAACATTAAGGGAATGTTCAAAGAACGTTCTAGCCTAATGTTCACATCTAACGTTCTGATAACCAAGCAAGAACTATATACCATAACGTTCGCATAACCTAAATGGAACATTCTCGCAATGTTCTTGCAACGTTCTTGTGTTAGCTGGGGACCAGACAGAACCCTGCAGCAGTGACCAACCTGGAGACAGCACAACCTATTGTACACCAAAAGGACCAGTCAGTAGGCACACACTGCCCATGTTATGCTATAGGGCCTACAGAAACTTAACTAATTACAACTTATTGAGATGTCTGCCCAAAAATACTCTTAAAATACTTCATATAATCACCTAATATTTATTCCAGACATCTCAAGAACTAAAGCGGAAGGTCCAGCTCAGCCATGTCTGACAAAGTTCCCAAGAACTCAGCCTGAACAAGAACAGGGGCTTTCAACAGCTCTTGGTACAAAGACAATCCATAGGCTTGAATACTCAACAGCAACTCAAAATATTGCACAAAGGGGTCACAGGGAGTCTGATGACTGACAATAAAAGCAATTTTTTAGCCATTTTGAATGAAATTGTAAAGCATGACCCCTTTGTGCAGGGAAGGTTAGATGCAAATGGCAATGCAAAGTATACTAGCCACCAAATCCAAAATGAGATTCTGCATAATTGGCTGAAATGGTTCAAAAAGAAAGCGAGGTCTCACCAAAATGATAGTGGGGTGTCTGGAGTAGCATGGTCTGGACTACAGAAACAACCTTGTATTACAGGGCTATGACGGTGCCTCTGTGATGAGTGGGAAGTATTCAGGTGTTGCTGCACGCATTAAAAACAATGCCAGGTTTGCATTTTATGTACACTGTAACGCACACTGTTTGAATCTCGTTCCTGTTGATGTGGTAACGTCAGTGCCTGAAGCTGAAGACACTTTTTTTCTCTTCTTCAGAATATTTATACATTTGTAACAGGTTCTGCTGTTCACATCAAGTGGCTTGCTGTCCAAAAAGAGCTGTATCCACAAGAGAAGCCGAGGGAGCTCCAGAGACTAATAGATGTTATGTGGGCATGTAGATACCTGGCATGTTGCAATCTGAGAGACAGGCTTCCAGCGGTTTTGAGGCTTCTGCAAGATATTTCCCTTGGAAAGAACAGTGGGGATAGAAATGTGGAAGCAAAGGGTCTTTTGGCTCAGATTGATTTTTAGTTTATAGCACTTTTAGTTACTTTTTGTAAAGTGCTTGCGGATGTCAAAATCCTGTCTGACATGCTTCAATCTAGTAGTTTAATTAGTGTTAATTTGTAAATGTCACCAGATCTGCTATGTACCCACAAAAAAAAAAACATACATAAAACCAATTAGAATGGTATATAATATAGATAATATGGGCTTTAAAACCCATACGGACGGAGAATTAGAAGAATCAAGAAAGAGTGTCAGGTGTAAAATTATTAAATTATCAGTATTTCATGAATGGTTGCAGCTACAGTCCTGCAAATTGGCTTAAAATAAGCAGAAACCATTTGTTTATATTAAACTTTAATAGTAACAACACGCTTTTTGACAACCATTTTCAAGTTATTTGAGAAAAAAACATTTTTTGTGATAATTTTCATCAAAATCAACAACAATGAAGTCACAATACCACAAAAATCTGTTCCACACAAAGGTTTCGGCAAATTATTTCCATCAAATATAGTAAAGTTGTAAAGAATGAAATGGCTGTAAAACTGAGCTTTCTTAGTAATCTAGTTACATATTATACACGACTCAACAAATCATATTCAACGTTCTAATGAAGCCTCTGCAATAACCGCCACTGATCACTCCATCACGTTCTTCTTAGTGATAGAACACCAGGAGGTAGTGTGGAACACTCTGTATACACAGTCTCATATATAATGTTCTGGTCCTGGTCTGTCTAAACACCATCTTTCTTATTTTATAACTATTTCTGTACAATCACCAGTTAACATCACTGCAAAGTCAGAACAATTTCCAAGACTGACTCAAGGAATTAGAACCAGCTAGAAGTGCCTAAACTTAAGATGCACTAAATGAGACTTCAGTAGCATTAGATATTTTCACATAATGATCACATATGAATGTAAAAGAAAAGGCAGTTCTACAGCTCTGAAGTGGTGCTCTGCATCTGACAGACAAACAAAGTTGGTATTTCATCACAAATGGTCCCTCAGCAGCCCTTTACACTGATTTAAAGTACGAAAACAATTTAATCTAGACACAAGGTAGAATGTCAAGTGATATTTCTCACTAGTAAAGCCCCAAAAACTGATTTTCTCAAATTGTGGTGGAAGTATTGCCCTGAGCCATATATATATATACACATACAGACATGCATATAGAAACATGGGGTTTCCGGACATTTTGAGACATTTTGTGTCTCTAGGATCAACACTTTTCTTGATATAGATTTTTTAATGACTTTTCGAAAATTTCATTGACCTGAAGATCTTTATATGGCCTGTCCATATAGGTTTTCGGCTTATTTTTACAAACCAATACCATAGCAGTGTACTGTAGCAGTGCTACAGTAAAAAGACGTCATTTAAATTATTTCAGTGCTTACTGTTTAGATATCATGTAGCATAAATATCACAGATTACTTTAGTTTTACACTAGATGACTTTTAAATTCACTAAAATTGATTTTCGTTTTAGGGTAGAAAACAATATTTAAGATGACAAGAGAAAATGAAAGGGAAAGAAAACTAAAGGAAAAACACTTGGCAGTACGGCCCCTTAATTTTCAGTCACTGTGATGATTTAATCATCAATGATCAATGACATATATTCCAGAGGTGATAAAATTCCAGAAATATCCGGAATTCTGGATTTTGATATCCCAAATATGATGTTTTAGAATGATGAAAATCCAAACCTTTTTCGAGATAAAATAGAGTAAGGGATGAAACAGTTTGGGTACGAACCAACCACGAGAGGTCGGAAATCTCCGGAATTGTACGAAGGTTTATTATTTTCTTGAACACGTAAGCGACCATGCACACAATCGCCAGAAGAAGTGAGCTGAGAAAACATTCAAAACAACGCAAAATAAATGAGAAGAAGTGATTTTTCTACTCCAAACTCAATCGTAGTGACCACTGTTTAAATAGGAAAGTTCCCGGTACACAGTAAATATATCAGTGTTTAATCAACACTATTGGTGTTAAAATAACACTGAGAGTGTTACATTTTGACACCCTCAGTGTTAATTTAACTCTAATAGTGTTGATTTAACACTGGCAGATTTATTGTGTAGTTAGTATCTGTGTAGCTGTTAGAGGTTTTGTTTCTGTGTAGAGAAACGAGCATCCATGTCAGCTGTGTCGTGATTTTACCAAAATTTAAATCAGCATCAATCAAACATCGTTTAAGACGTTTTGAGACGTCGAATAATTTTGACACAATTGATGGCGATTTTGACGTGGATGCATCCCCCACCCTCTTTCCGTTCTTCTGTCTTCTCTTCACTTTATATTTTGGCCGTGTACAGAGTTGCTGCTGGGACGGGTCTGTTTTCATTAAAAACTTGATTGTCCAGGTACCTTTTTGTTATTTTTTTTGTTTTATTATTATGTGAAATCTGGTCAAAATCAATATGAAAACTGAAGTATGCCAACATTTAACATTTCCTTTATTTGGCTCTGCTATATAACTAATCATTTTTATTTATTTTTTTATTTTAACATTTTTTTTATTTATTTTTAGGTTTTTGCTAATTTTTATCCACTTCCCAATGTAGTGGTAGCCAATTACCCCATCCCCTCCGTTAGGCCTCTCCCCATCACTTTACACTGTCCCTGACTCTAGGAGGGTGCAGGCAAGCACAAGCCTCCTCCGTCACTGGAGAGCCTAACGTGCTCGGAGGAAGGCACACAGGGTCCCCAGCTCTGATTGGACCAATCAGTAGACGCCTGAGCCAGCGGACATTGCAATGTGAGAGTGATGAGTGAGTGAGCCACTCGGGGCCTAATTGTAATAAATGTAATGTTTGATCTGACTTCTCTTTATGATCATGTTCATCCTTTATGTGCAATTTAATCCACTAGTCAGAGACCCTTGAGACTTGAAATTTAAGACATTCTGAGCTATCTGAAACACTGAAAAGCATTTTGGCTCTGTTATCACCCCTGATATTCAGAATATATGTCATTGATCCTTGAAATAGTGAAACTTATATACAGTCAATGCTTTTAACCAACTTTAACTGTACTCCTCTGCTTAAACTCATTTAAAAACTGTCTTGAAGGAATCATCAGACTTCTTTAAAGTGTATTTGACAGTAACTAGTCGCCTACCATCTAACACTAAGTCTGATATATAAACTTTATTCCTACAGAGTCTAATGCAGAGGTGCAGGTCAGCAGTGCGCCATATTGTTTTACTAACAAATGCAGTATGTACTGAAAGATGTAAATTTAACTCTTTACATAATATCAGATGTCCTAAACTGTTCCAGAGCAGTTTCGACAGTCAACCCACAAATTTATAATATTTTAATGAACTTCCTCAAATATATATGAAAGGTACACTACACATCCAAATGTTTGTGGACATCTCTTTGGCTACTTGTTGCACTTACTGTTGACACAGATGTACAAATGCCCACCCAGCTTGTCTAGTCCCTGTAGACAAGTACTGCCAATAGAATATGACTTTCTGGAGCAGATTCACATGTTCTTATTGGCACTATGCCTAATGCAAGGTGTGGGTTAGAGGGGTATAAATCATCGAGTTGTGGAGCAGGTCCTTCCACAACATTTCGGTAGGATTACAGTTAGGATTTTGCCACTAAAAACATTTTTTTCCTCATTCATCCACAAAGCATTGTTTCAATAGCCTTCTGACTTGTTTGTGTGATCTTTACCAAACTGCAGATGGGTAGCAATGTTTTGGAGAGCTGCAGCTTTCTTCTTGTAGCTCTGCCAGGCACTCTGTTGTTGTTCAGTTTTCTCCAGACAGTGGATTCTTAGTGTCATTTTTATCATCAACCACTCCTGGGGAGGATGTTAATGATCTTGACTTTCCTCTGCTTGTACACAATCTGTCTGACTGTGGATTTCTTTAGAAATGGTTTTGTCATTTTTTCCAGCCTGATGAGGATCAACAGCTCTTCTTCTGAGTTCCTCAGAAATCTCATTTATTCATGCCATGATACACTTCCACAAACATGTTGTGAAGATCAGCCTTTGCTAGATCCCAGTTCTGTAAATAAAACAGGGCATCCTCTCACATCTGATTGTCAACACATGACTCAAATTTCACCTCCAAATGATCTGCTAATCCTAAATATTCATGTACTTTTTCCACAGACATTAAAAATTGGATCATTTTATAAATACCATCCATCCATCCATCCATCATCTTCCGCTTATTCGTGTCCGGGTCGCGGGGGTGACAACCCAAGCAAAGAAGACCAGACGTCCCTCTCCCCAGCCACCTCTTCCAGTTCATAAGGGAGGATTCCAGGGCATTCCCAGGCCAACTCAGAGATGTAATCTCTCCAGTGTGTCCTAGGTCTTCCCCGGGGTCTCCTCCCATCTGGACATGCCCGGAACACCTCACCCTGGAGGCGCCCAGGAGGCATCCTTACCAGGTGCCCAAACCACCTCAACTGGCTCCTCTCGATGTGGAGGAGCAGTGGCTCTACTCCGAGTCCTTCTCAGATGTCTGAACTCTTCACTCATCTCTAAGACAGAGCCCAGCCACCTTACGAAGGAAGCTCATTTCGGCCGCCTGTATTCGCGATCTCGTTCTTTCGGTCATTATCCAAAGCTCATGACCAGGTGAGGGTTGGAACGTAAACCGACCGGTAAAGAGAGAGCTTTGCCTTCTCGTGCCTCGTGAACAAGACCCCAGGATACTTAAACTCCTTCACTTGAGGCAAGGACACCCTCCCAACCCGGAGAGAGCAATCCACCTTTTTCCGGCTGAGTACCATGGTCTCGGATTTGGAGGTACTGATTCTCATCCCGACTGCTTCACACTCAGCTGCAAACTGGTCCAGTGAGAGCTGGAGGTTCTGCTCTGATGAAGCCAGCAGGAGCACATCATCTGCAAAAAGCAGACATGGAATCCTGAGGTCACCAAACTGGACACCCTCCGCCGATAAATTCTATCCATAAAACTTTTGAATAGAATCGGTGACAAAGGGCAGCCCTGGCGGAGTCCAACCTCAACTGGGAACCAGTCTGACTTACTGCCGGCAATGTGGACGAAGCTCCTACTTCGCTTGTACTGTATAGGGACTGAATAACCCTTAGCGAAGAATTTCGTATCCCATACTCACTGAACATTCTTACTCTATACTGTAAATAAATTTTTGTTTGTTTCATTTGGTTCTTTATCTATTTTTAGGAGTTGTGTGCAAGTTTTAGGTCAAATGTTTGCAGAAAAATCGAAAAATTTAAAGGATTAGCAAACTTTCAAGCACCACAGTATATGTATAGTCTCAAAAAGCATGGTGCATCACACACTCAAATACCTTCACACTTAGCATAACAAGGCAACAAAAAACTGTTGTGTTTGTTAGCAAAGTTAGCCTCACTGCTCCAGTTAAGGAGCAACATTTAGACTCCAAACATGTATTGGCTGATTGACTACATAAGAGGGAAGTGGACAAAAGTGTACGTCTGATTTTTCAGTGAAACATACTTTAAATAGATATGACCTTTGTCCGGGAGCTACACTACAGAATCCGGAGCTTTATCTAACCATCGCAGCGTAACTCAACAAAACAAACCATCAGAAGATTAGAGGGTTGCTCTGTACCACTGTGGGTGTGTGTAAAGTTTCTTCAGAAGTTATAGAAGTTCTAGATAACTAATAAACCAATGGTAAACTAAAAAAGCATGTAAGTGTATTATAACATTCACATTGGCAAATTTGACTGTGGGATCACTGGGCCTCATTTTTAATAGAGTAAGAATGTTTTTTGTCAGCTTTGAAGGCACCACAAGATTAAGAGTAAAATCTATATAATTAAACATAGTATAGGTGTTAATAGGATCACTGCACTATGTATTAGCTAATGCTACTGTAAAAGGAACTTCAGCTACTGTAACAGCTAAAGCATGCATGGACCATATAAGAATTCTGCATGACTGGAAACTAATAAGGGTACAGTTGGTTGTGGCCATAATCTACTTTAAAACAGTATATACAGTGGTAACCCTACTTACGAGCATCCCGACTAACGAGTATTCCAGGTAACGAGTCAAGATCTCGGAATATTTTTGTTCCAGGTAACAAATAAAATTCCAAGTAACGAGTAGCGTAAATTTGTTCAAGTATGCCAACCGCTAGGGGCGCGGCGGTCGTAGCATCCCCTAGATGCTAGCGTAGAAGAAGAGGTCAGTCATTACCTTTGACCGCTGTCCAGTGAAAGTGAAAGTGCTAGTGAAAGTGACACAAAGACAGCAAAAGGTAGTGAACAAGAAAGTTAGATACATTTTACTTTTACTTTTCATATGATAAGTGTAACCATGCCATACACGTACGCCCGTCCTCCTGTCCTCCTTAGCCGCCAGCCTACACGAGCACCGTCGTCGTCTCGTTTATGTTTTAAAAACCCATATAAACACATTATTTACATATTAAAGTATACTGTATATGAATACGCTGACACGGATTAATCAGTTTTACATGTATTCTTATGGGGAAAATGCATCCAGCTAACGAGCTAACCAGCTAACGAGCAAACCAGCTAACAAGCAAACCAGCTAACGAGCTCGGCTCCTGCACAGATTAAACTCATAAGTAGGGCTACCACTGTATATAGATTTGAACATTAATGCTAGTCAGTGCTGCAAATATAAAAATACTGATAAAATATGATTTGCAGATTTATTTAGACAACCATTGTTGTTCAGTGGTGTCCAGATTATTAGCTCATGAAGTTACAAAAAAAGTGTTCTGAAGATCACACTTTGCTAGATCCATGTTCCTTGAATAAAACAGGGCACACATTCACACCTGATTGTCATCCCATTGATTTAAAACACCTGACTCAAATTTCACCTTCAAATTAACTGCTAATCCTAAAGGTCACATACTTTTGTTATTCACAGACATGTAATACTGAACAATTTCCCTCAATTAATAAATGACCAAGTCTAATTTGTTTGATTTGTTTTTTGTTAGCTACTTTTAGGACTTATGTGACAATCTGAATAAGTTTTAGGTCGAATTTATGTAGTAAACAGTAAATATGCAGGTTTTATCATTAATGCTGATCAGTGGTAAAACATCCATCCATCCATTATTACACCCGCTTAACCCTTATCAGGGTCGCGGTTAGTCCCCTACCCCCCTCACTGGGCAGAGCATTATACTATCCAACTAAGCCTAGGACAGGACATCAATCCATCGCACATACACACATACGAACAATTTAGAGCACCCAATTCACCTGACCTACATGTGTTTTTTTTTTTTGGACTGTGGGAGGAAACTGGAGACCCCAGAGGAAATCCATGCAGACATGGGGAGAAAATGGTAACTCCACTCAGATGGGGACTCGAACCCAAGACTCCAGCACTAAGAGGCAAACGTGCTAACCACTAACCCACCATATAATAATAATAATATAGTTATTACTGTAAGAAAAGTCAACTGTGATTTATTTTCGGCGGCACGATGGCTTAGCGGTAGGACGTTCGCCTCTCAGTGCTGGGGTCTTGGGTTCGAGTCCACATCTGAGCGGAGTTTCCATGTTCTCCCCGTGTCTGTATGGGTTTCCTCCGTGGTCTCCGGTTTCCTCCCACAGTCCAAAAACATGGAGGTCAGGTGAATTGGCTACTCTTTAAAAAAAAATAATAAAATAAAAATGTCCGTGTGTGTATGTATGTGTGTGCGTGTGTGTTCACCCAGCGATGGACTGGCGCCCTGTCCTGGGCTTAGTTGAATAGTGCACTGCCCTGCCCTGCGCCCAGTGAGGGGGTAGGGGACTAACCGCGACCCTGATAAGGATTAAGCAGGTGTGATAATGAATGAATGAATGATTTATTTTCCAGATTTATCACAGCACCACTACGTCAGATAATATTAAGTGTGTGTTCATAAATCTACTACGGGAACCCAAACTGTGTACTTGTATTCTATGACAAACTGGAAGCTCAAATGAGCTTGGATTGGACTGTTTTGTTCTAGTTTTACTAAAATTAAAGAATATAATTTTTATGCATTTGAATTGTTCTTTCAGTGGCAAATGAAACATACATTGTAGATAACTATCAGGTCTTGGGTACCTGTGTAAAATCCTCAAAAATTAAGCTCAACATGCTAACAAGAAAATCTTTGCAGAATTAGCAGGTATATTAGCACATTTCCAATTAGCAGGCAAGAGAGACAGACAGAGAGGAAAAAGCAAGATGAGAGGGTGAGCTCACATTTGGGTATCATATCTCTTGTTCTAGTGATTATTAGTGTTGGCTGAGGTTGTTTATAGACTAATATCTCATATTCTAGTCATTAGTAATGTTTTTCGAAGTTGTTTACAGATATATCTCATTTTAGTCATTAATAGTATTTACTTAAATTGGTAATAGACCAATATCTCATATTCTAGTCATTAATATGATTCTAATGATAATAGTGTTTACTTAGGCTGTTAATAGACTTATATATATTCTATTATAGTGATTAATAGTATTTATTGAAGTTGTTTATGGACAAATATCTCCTAGTATAAATGCCTGGTGGATAGTAAACTGCTGTATTAACTAACAAAATAGATAGATGGATGAATGGATGGCTGCACAGATAGACAGATAGACAGATGGATGGATAGATGGATAGACAGACAGACAGACATGACAAGTAGGTATATTGGATGTAAGTATACACTGTTTGTCATCTAATCCTCTAAAATGTTGACAGCTCTAAATCTTTTAGACTCAAACTCTAAAAGTTGATGAGATATGTTTCCCATCACTATTTTTGCTATTTTTGCTATTTTTAATTTAGCTAAAAAATCTTGTTTATCAAGTTCAAAGATAAACAGTCCAAGCTCCAGGCCCAGGTTGGGTGGGAAAACTATGTCGACTAACAGGCTTTGAATCAAGGGAAACCAAATTAAAACAGGTTTTTCAGGTTAATTTGAATACCTCAGTGGGACTGGTTGCTGTACAGAACAGAGCAGAGCAGAACTCTGATGATGTCAGTAGAAGGTTCAGAAGCTCAGTGAATTACGAAGACTTGAAAGGATATCAAAACAGACTCGCAGAACAAGTCTGGATTACCCATCAAGTCCTCTCAGCTGTGAACTGTCTTTAGTTTTGCATCTTCTCTGTGAGCAGATCTGGATACACCATCATGATGTATATGCGCAGAGGTTAGTGAAACACACCCGGCACTGATCAGATGTCTGGTGATGTACCTTCCATAGATTTATGTTGGATTTTATTTACTTTTAGTCGGACCTTATGTGATACACAGGGGACAGCCAGACAAAAGTGAGCTACATCTTTATTTTATGCTCAAATATGCTGTGTAAAAGGCATATTGTCCATTTTAATGGTTGATGAATCACCATCTTATAGAAAAATGATTTGGTGGTGGTGTGTGGCTGGTATGGGCTTTTAAACATTGTCTACTCTAGTAGGTACATCTGCCCTGTTGGTCTATCTTGTAGATGTAAAGTCAGAGACAGTAGCTCATCTGTTGCTGTACAGTGTGTGTTGGTCCTCTAGTCCTTCACTGGTGATCACAGGATGCTGTTGGCTGGATAGTTTTGTTTGGTGCACTATTTTCACTCCAGCAGTTAAACTGTGGAGTTAACAACATAAGCAGTTCTGCTGTGTCTTATGCACTCAGTGCAACGCACACTAACAGGGGAGTGCCTAAGGTGCTCAGTGACCTGGTTCTTAGCCCCTAGAAGAATGATTGCTCTTGCGTCATCGCCGCCACCATCTCAATTTCTGAGATTCCAACACTGTAAAAAAAAAAAAAAGTCTCAACAACTAAAAAAATCTTAGTGACCCGTTGAACCTATTTTTTTTAAGTTGGTCTAATTTAAGTTCTGCAAGATGAATATTTCAAGTTCTGCTGACAATCCTAGAATTTACGTCCAATTAAAGAAAATAAGTTGAGTCAATCACATTTATAACATTTGAAGAGAATGTTAAAAAAGGAGCAAAGCAGGTTAGTTTAAAATAGTCCTTATTTATAATTGATTTTAAATCAATTTTGGATGGGACAGTTGTGTCAGGTTCAAACAATAAGTGAGAGGTCGCAGACACGTGCACATAACAAATAACAATATTTAATGAAGGATAGTGGTTGAATCCAAATGCCTAGGTCAGTATACGGTCCCAAGTTACTAAGCAGTGCAAGAGAAAGGGCTTTAGCACAAGAATAGTTAGATTACGGGCAGGAGTCCATAAACACATGAACACAGCAGTAAGATAACACAGAGTGCACAGGCTCCGGCTACTCTAAGGTTACAGTACAAACTAGGAACAAGGACAGAATAATCTATATCACCCAACAGGGCTACAAGCTAACACAGCTACAATGCCACTTACGGCTAACATAGCTAGGATCAGAGGCGTTTATATGAAGTTTTGATACTTGGGGCTTCAGCCCCAATAAAGGTGTTTGTGCACGCAAAAGTTTGTCGTCTGGGGTGGGGGGCTTGCATGTGAAGAGTTTAATTCAGAGGGGCAGAAGAGGGGATTGGGGTGCGTGTGTGGAGCTATTGTTGGTCGATCAGTTCTGGGTTGAATATAAGACCTGGGGCTGTTGAGAAAAGAACCAGGGCTATAGTCCCTTAGTCCGGCCCTTGTACCACCCCTGGCTAGGATGCCACTAAAGGCTAAATGCTAACACAGCTAGGGTGCTAGTTAAGGCTAAATGCTAACACCGCTAGGATGCCACTAAAAGCTAAACACTAACACAGCTAGGATTAGGGTTGCCACCTTTCATATATTGAAATAAGGAACACCCATGGGGCGGTGTGTGTGTGTGTGTGTGTGTGTGGTGGGGGTCTGAAATATAAACTTGTATATATATAATTATTTATTTATTTATTTAATTATTAACAAATATTAATACATTACTTAAAAATATTTCTTAATATTTTATTAATCGTTACTACACATTACACTTATATAGCGCCTTTCTAGACACCCAAGGACGCTTTACAATCAACACACTTCATACACACCCCGGTGAGAAGCGGCAGCCAGTCGCGCACAGCGTACTCTGAACCGGAAGCGACCGGACTACATTGAGCACCAGGGGGATCACCCAGGACAGAGCGCCAACCACATCTGGGCATACACACACATACATTCATTCATACACACCAGGGTAATTTTAGAGTATCCAATCCACCTGATATCCATGTTTTTGGACTAGTTACTATTACTACTAGTAGTAGTTACTATTAACAATATACTAATAACTAATCATTATTAGTAACAATAAAATAACATTGATATTAATATTAATTATTAATAAAATATTAATAGAAAATAGAAATGCGCTATATAAGTTCAACTTATTATTATAATGCATTATTAAATATGAATAAAGGGTTAAAAACAGCAAATTTCTTCACTGAAACTTGTGTCAAACTTCACTCCAACTCATTACCAACAGTTTTACACTTATTTTTGGAATGTGTGGTCAATAGACCTAATTTACATAAAATTACACCTAGAATGATAC
>BRDA01023813.1:0-10247 GCA_036984385.1 Crenuchus spilurus
CTAGAATAGGAGATATTAGCCCATAAACAACCTCAATAAACACTATTAATCACTAGAATAGGAGATATTAGTCCATAAATAACCTCAATAAACACTATTAATCACTAGCATAAGAAATATTAGTCCATAAACATCCTCAGTAAACACTATTAATCACTAGAATAGGAGATATTAGTCCATAAACAACCTCAATAAACAACAAGGTTGATTATCTGGAACAGAAATATCTGTTGTCGTCGAAAATGTAATTTGTGCACCCAAACTTTTGAGTGATAGTAGAAATTCACTTTGATTCACTTCACAGACAAAAAACTAATTACAAAGCCATTTAAAAAGAGTCTGTCTGGATTTTTGCATGTCACACCTGCATGACTTCACTTTGATAAAAGCAGAGATTCTCTAGAAGTCACTTCCCTCGGGGCCAGACTTCACTCACAAATGAAACTATCCTGTAATGGGTAAAAGCTGTTGAGTGACAATTCCAGTTCAGATAACCCCACTCAGATAACCAGCTGCCACTCTCTTTTAGTAATTGTTAGCAAGGTGAGCATGTTTGGCTGAAGAACAACTTTAAAGGGAAAGTCGGATTTTATCTTAATCTTCAGTCACCATAACAAAGGCTACAACATCACAGCCACTGAGACTTACCACATCTATCAAATGTTTGAGATTGGTGATCAGCATTTTGATGTTTACAATAATAAACAAAAAATAGTGACAGATAAATATATACAATAGATCTAATGTGTAGGATTTAATGGCATTTGTAGCTGAGCCCTGTGGGTGCTTAATAATAGTTTCACTAATAGTAGCATAATAGTAGGTTAATAGTAGTCTAAACAAATCCTTGCCATTATGTCTAACTTACCAGGTTTCTGCATGATACTACAAAGCTGTAGAGAAAGTGAATAAACTGTAAATGTGTCCATAATGATGAAGTTATAATAAAATTAACATCAACAATTCATTGGATGTCAATTCTTAACAAAAACATAAACAAAAATCATTTAAGTACAGTATTTATTATTTAATATGTTATTGACTGGGTGGCATGGTGGCTTAGTGGTTAGCACATTCGCCTCTCAGCACTGAGGTTTTGGGTTCGATTCCCCATCTGAGCGGAGTTTCCATGTTCTCCCTGTGTCTGCGTGGGTTTCCTCCAGGGTCTCCGATTTCCTCCCACAGTCCAAAAACATGGAGGTCAGGTAAGTTGTGTACTCTAAAATTGTCTGTGTGTGTGTGTGTGTGAGAGACCCAGTGATGGACTGGTGCCCTGTTCTGGGCTTAGTTGACTAATGTAATGCCCTGCGCCCAGTGAGGGGGTAGGGGATTAACCGCGACCCTGATAAGGATTAAGCGGGTGTGATAATGAATGAATGTTATTGACTTGTCAGAACGTGTTATAAATGTCATATATTTTGTAAATGTATAGGTCATTATGTGATGAATAACTGTGTGAGGGTTAATACTGCAGGTCTGCGTTAACACTGATGAGGTGATTATGGAGAATGACTGAGACTGATTGGAATAACTTGCTGCTCTGGAAATTTCACAGTGTTTGGAGGGCTAGGATGAGTCAACTGTGACAATACACCCCCCACCACCACCCCGATATACACAGACACACACACACACACACACACACACACACACATACACATACACAAATGACAAGGGTGTGTAAAAGCCCTGCTGTGTTTACCCACAAGATACCATCACCGTCATGGGCTTTTGCAAATGATTTCCCTCGGTGTAAGTTTATGTGTACCAGGTAAGGGTGAGGGTTAAGGTTTAGTTAAGGGTAAAGGTTATGTTTAGGATTAGAATAAGGTTAGTTTTAGAGTAAGTTTAGGATTAGAGTAAGGGTTACAATTAGGATTAGTATAAAGTTAGTTTTAGCGTAAGTTTAGGATTAGAGTAAGGGTTAGAATTAGGATTAGTATAAAGTTAGTTTTAAAGTAAATTTAGGATTA
The DNA here is from genome assembly GCA_036984385.1 of Crenuchus spilurus. Taxonomy (NCBI): domain Eukaryota; kingdom Metazoa; phylum Chordata; class Actinopteri; order Characiformes; family Crenuchidae; genus Crenuchus; species Crenuchus spilurus. Next base: position 1,974 of record BRDA01023813.1, read on the forward strand.
CGGTAAGAGTTAGAATTAGAATTAGAATAACATTAGTGTTAGATTAAATTTAGGATTAGGGAAAGTTAAGACTTAGCAGTAGGATTAGAATACGGTTACAGTTAGAGTTTGGATAGGTTTAGGTTTAGTGTAAATTTAGAATTAGGATTAGAATAAGGTTAGGGTTAGAGAACCTTTAGGAAATGGGTACGTTTAGGGTTAGGGTTAGCATTAAAATAAGGTTAGGGTTAGAGTTAGGGTAGGGTTAGATTTTGCATAAGTTTAAGATTAGGATTAGAATAAGGTTAGTTTTAGAGTAAGAGGTAGAATTAGGATTATAATTTTACTGTTATAGTAAGATTAATATTAGGATAAGAGTTAGGATTAGGATTAGAATAAGGCAAGGGTTAGAGTAAGTTTAGGTTTAGGGTTAGGATTTGGATTCAAATAGGGTTAGAATTAGTGTAGGTTTAGGTTTAGCAGACATTTAGGGTTAAGATTATGGTTAGAATAATGTTAGTGTTGCAGTAAATTTAGGATTAGGTTAAGGTTAGAGTTAGAATTAGAATAAGGTTGCAGTTACAATTAGAGTAAGTTTAGGGTTAGGGTTAGGATTAGAGTGAGGTAAAGCTTAGTGTAAGTTTAGGTTTATGCTAAAGATAAGGATTAGGGTTAAGTTAAGGGCTGTGGTTAGGGCTAGGTAAGGTGTATGATTACTGTATCAGTAATTCTCCCTGAAATTAATGGAAGTCTATGTAATGTCCCCAATTCACAGAAACAAGTGTGTATGAATTCATGTTTATAGACTGATATGAAATGTGGGAGAGAAAAAAGAAGAAAAAAGAGAGCAAAGAAAACTAAATAAAGAAGTTAAACAAAAGAGAAAATGTAAGAGACAGATAACAAGAGTTAAAAACGAGAAAGAGAACGAGCGAAAACAGAGAGAAAACAATCGAGTGAGTGTTAAATGAGAGTGAAGTAAACAAAAACAGAAGGAGAAACAATAGTAAGAGAGGACAGAGAGACTGTTATAGAAGTAGGAATGTGTGGACATGACTAAATCACCTGGCATAAACACAACACACTCAACAAACTGAGCTGTACGGCCATTTGCTTCATTTTTCACTCCGTGACCACTGTCAACATTACACCTGCTGTTCTCCTTCTGCATGGTGCACAAGAGTATTTCATCCAAAAGTGAACATCAGAAATGTTAGCTTGTTGTTTTCTTTACCAGAAATAATTTTATTTAAGTTTAAAGGAAATTTTCTGAATTAGCAAGTTCAGCCACAAACATAAGAGCTATATCCTGAACCTCGTCTTCATCAGTCTAAGTTGTCTGACTCCAAACTCTTTAGAGATGGTTTTGTAACATTTTCCAGCCTGATGAGCATCAACAACTCTTTTTCTGAGGTCAGTTGTTTATGCCATGATAGACTTCCTCAAACACGTGTTGACTTTGATACAGTAGATCCCAGTTCTTTAAATAAAACAGGGTGCCCACTCACACCTGTTTGTCATCCCATTGATTGAAAACACTTGACTCTAATTTCACCTTCAAAGTAACTGGTAATCCTAAAAGTTCAGACTTTTGCCTCTCACAAATATGTCATTTTCCTCAATAAATTAATGACCAAGTATAATATTTTTGTCTCTTTTGTTTAACTGGGTTCTCTTTATCTACTTTTAGGACTTGTCTAAAAAGTAAGAAAAGTAAGAAAATCTGATGATGTTTTATGTCATAATTATGTAGAAATATACAAAATTCTAAGGGGTTCACAAACATTCAAGTACAATAGATAGATAGATAGATAGATAGATAGATAGATAGATAGATAGATAGATAGATAGATAGATAGATAGATTTCATATTTCATAAATCATCTCAAATGTTCTATCAGAAGCCAAGTAAGGTAAACATTACCACTACGCAACACTGAATGAGAATTCAATGGGAACCAATTAGCACAGATATGCTGATGGGCCTAAAACCAGTTTTCCTTCACTGATTTTTTATTACCTTTACAGTGATTGCTTCACTTTTTCACTTTCTCACTTTCAAATGTGACATCTTTAAGAAGTAAAAACCTTGATCACAATACATCAAACAAAATGTATATGTTAACGATGGTTTAACCCCTGGCGGAGCACTTTCAAATTAGAACAAGGTACTCAACTATCCTGGACCCGGGGCCCAATTCTCATAACATGTTCTTGTTTTTCATGCTCTAGGCTAGCAAACCTGAGCTAAATATGAAGGTCTTCATTCATGAAGCAAGTCAATTAGTTCAAGAAAAGCATGTGGAGCCAACCCTAATTTGTAGTAGTCCTGACCTACATTGGGTTTTCCCTGCATGAACACACCTACTTCAGCTAATCAGCTAATTAACCAGCCTTTCCTGAGTTCAAGTGGGTGTGTTAGACCAGGCATACAAGGTTTCTTCCAAACCAGGCCTGGGAATCACTAGTGTGTTAGAATGAGTCTCAAAAATTAGGAACCACTATGTGTAAAAACCACAACTGGCAACGAAGGTTCAAACTTTTCAAAGGTTATTGCTAAAGAGTTGTCAACTGAAAAGATTTAGGAAACCAAAAGTGCACCTCTGCAAGGGGTTGAGAACCACTAGAGAATTATAAACCACTACACTATTAAAAGGCTCATAAACAATTCGTAGTTTACATTTCTACACCCTTAGAAAAGTTGTTCTTTAATTAAGGCAGTGGTTCTGATTTATCATGGGGCTCGGAGTAAGAACAATGATCTAGGATCATAATTTTTTATTGGTGTTACATGGAAGGCATAAGATGATCCCAGAACATCATTCTAATCCTACATTTGATGAATATTGGCCAGAGCCAAGTGAACTCAGAACCATTTGAATGTATAAATGTTTCTTTGCATGGTTGAAGTCTTCTCTATAATGGAAAATCTGTTGTACATGAGTCTATAGAGCACCAGAAAACTGAAGACTGTACTATTGTCATAGAACCTTATTCACTAAGAGTGCAGAATCGTCAAGACTGATGGAGTCAAGGCCAAGTTAAGACCAAAACCGGGACACACTGAGTCTGAGTCAAGACCAAGACTAGGAAACATTGTGACTGAGTCAAAACCAAGACTTTAAGATGGCAAGTCTGAGTCAAGACCAAGACTTTTAGCTGATGAGTCTGAGTCAAGACCAAGACTGGAACACATTGTGACTGAGTCAAGACCAAGAGGTTTAGTTGACAAGTCTAAGTCAAGACGAAGATTGGGATGCATTGAGTCCAAGACAAGCCCAAGACTAGTCAAGACTTTAAAACTTGAGTCTGAGTGAAGAAAAATAATTTTAGTAGTTAAGATGAGATCAGTGAACCTTGAGTGTAAATAAAGACCTTGATTTTTTTGGTTTTCCTTTCCAAGTCAAGAGACTGGAACACATTGGATATACAAAGTAGTCAAGACCTAGTCATGACTTTAGAAGTGGAGTCCAAGTCAAGACCCAAACTTTTAGTAGTTGAATTTGAAACAAGACTGGGACATGATTAAGATTAAGAACTTATTAAGAAAAATAGCTTGTATGTCATTATATTAATGAATTATTAAAAATTAAAATATGGTCATTGTCTGGAGACTGAATGAGAAGAGCAGTAACTTGTTTTTCCTCTTAGCCAATCAGAGTACAGATTTATTTTAGACATGTGGAGAAAGGATGTTTAAATGGATTGGTGATATTAGATAACAAATAGAAAAACATTTACATTACCTCAGACAGACATATTGGACTGGGCTGGTCTCATCAACAATTTCTAATTCCACCTCAACCTGAGACTGAGACAGATGTCCAAAAGAGGTGGAGACTGAAGAGACCAAGAACACTTGTTTAAGGTCTTGAGACCATCACCAAACTTGAGTACTATAACACTAGACCTTCACTATGTGAAAATTCTTCAAACCTTTAAACTTTGCACATCTCATTTCCAAAAAAGAAGCACCCTTAAAAATGTGACCCCTGAAAGTGTCACTGCTGTGGTTCTACCATGTTATCACTGAGTGCTCTCTAAACATGGATATCTTTCCGGAACCCTGGGCAAGTAGGTATTTCACCCATGTACCCCGTCTCTCCCACTTCTCTTGATTCACCTGGCTTACTAATGCAGTCTACACTTTGACTTATGATTGGGCGAGGTAATGAGAGGCCAGCGCTAATGTAACAGCACAGTTATGATTGTGGTGGGCTAAGCAGTGGAGTAATATCATCATCAGCTTGTGTAACGTTTAAAGATGACTGATCTTGTGGCAACGGACAGTGATTATCTAGATTTGGAAGGACTTGCTCACACTTGAGGCAGCCCTTACGCTACATGCTACAAGCCTTGTGTGTGTTCTTGCCCTTTTACAGACTGGAAAGCCTTTGATGCAGTAATGTAGAACATTATGGATGACATAACGAAGACTTCAAAAACATTCTTGTGAGGCACCATGTTCTTTCAAACAAAACCTACCTAGCCAAACATTTACCCCTCACTTGTGCTCTTTCTCTCTGGCTTTCTCTCACTTTCTCTCTCTCTCTCTCTCTCTCTCTCTCTCTCTCTCTCTCTCTCTCACACACACACACACACACACACACACACACACACTTCATGTCCATTCTTGCAGTAACACTACATCTAACCTAACCAGTCAGTGAGTGACTCACTACAGAGTTATAAAAAGCACACCTCTGCAATTATCAACACAGCCTTTGAACCACTGGGCGTAATGTGGCAGTAATGGCCTCAGTATAATTGTAACTAAAGCACAAGAGAGACTTTGTGGAGTCTTACTAGTAGTCTGAGCCAAACAAATCACGTTTTGCACAACTGACATGTCTCTGAATGCCCAGAGAATGGGGCTGAATCATGTAACAGTACAACAGAAACTTTTGCATGGGTACCTGACTTCAAATTACACCTCAGACTTGTATGCACAGAATCAATTGTCAAATGAATCATATATTGAGCAGTTGGTATGCAAAAATGCCGTTCCCAAAAACTAAAACATATATTGAAAACTAGATCTAAAGGCTTATATTAAGAATGTGCCAATAGCGTAAGTAAATTCATCTGTATCATTAGTTTGATCAGAGGAGGATGGATCCCCTTTGTGAGTCTGGTTCCTCCCAAGGTTTCTTCCTCCAGCCTTGAGGGAGTTTTTCCTTGCCACTGTTGCCTTCAGCTTGCTCACATCGGGCTTAGATTCAGATTGTTTGATACTAATTATGTAAAGCTGCTTTGTGACAATTGTAAAAAGTGCTATATAAATAAAAGCACTGTAAAAAGTGCTATATAAATAAATTTTGATTGATTGATTGATTGAAATTCTTCTTATTAAGGTTTCTTGAAATAAACAATATCTTATTCTCCAAATCACACTTGAGCACCTTAAAACTAGCACAGATATGTAAATATAGCATTTTCATCATGATCCAAGCATCAAAAATGATCCAAATCATAGTCTATTTTAAGACAAAAAACAACAGTGAAAAAAAATCAAATTTATTGTATTAATATCCAATCATTACCTTTGTTAAGATTTATTTATTTATTTTTGCAGTGAAGTGTAGAGTGTACCAATGATATCTGCCATATAGCAGATTGGAGCAATAAGATTCCTTGGGCAGGACTCCTAATGTTACATGCACCTACAAATACAACGTGACTGAAATGGTAAATCTCTCTGGATGAAGTTAATGTGAACTTTATTTGTAACGATAATAAAATATTGATGCTGAACAAAATATTTTGTCTTTATGGTTTTTGAAATAAAAAAAAACTTTAGCGTAAGTCAATGTAGAAAGATTTCAAATGTTTCAAACCAAATTTTCCAATTGATAATGAAACTGTCAGCCAGTATAAAGTTTCCCATCATTTCCAAACGATGGAAAAAAGTTAAAAACGTAAAAAATGGAGATACAAGGTTTTGTTCTGGCAAATATTTACAGTAGTGTGCAAAGGTTTGGACATGACTGGTTTCTTCTACAACCCATCTTTTACAAATTTTTTACTTCACATATTATTGTATTGATATAAAAAAAAAAAACAGATTTTCTCCCCAATGTCTTTTGGTAGCCAATAGACCTGCTCATTCCTTGATTCTCCATATCACTTATAATGTCCCTGAGTCTAGGAGGGAGCAGACTAGCACAGGCCTCCTCCAATTAATGTGAAGTCAAGCTCCGCCTCTTTTCTAACTGCTGCTGATACATGGCGGCAGGGCAGCCCAGGCGCTCAGAGAAAAGCTGTCAGGCCTTCCCTCATGTCCTTAGTCCTTGTGACTGTTCACTGTCTCCCTCCCTCCTGTGGTCATCTTGTGTACTGCATGCCCTTGTTTGGATTTCCTGTCATATGTCTTAGTAATTATTGTCTTCAGGTGTTCTGTGTTTCATATGGCTTTATAAACCCTGCCTAGTCCTCTGTTCCTTGCTGGTCATTTTGTGAATCCTAGTGTCAGAGTAACATTGTATCAAGTTGTAGTCTTAGTCAAAGTGTGTTCTAGCCCTGTTATTGTTTCAGCCTTTTGTTTTATGTCTGTTTGTTTAATAAACCTTTGTTGATCCAATCTCTGCCTACGTGTTCGCCCTTCTCAGCCTGCATCCTCAAAAGCGCAGGATCCCCACTTCTGGTGGATTGTCTGGCAGATGACTGAGCCAGCTGACATTTCTTAGTAGTGCTGGGAAGAAAAATAGAATATAAGCATAAATGATATTAAATGTTATTTTTATTCTCTAATGTGATCAATTTAGTAAATTAATAGAAAATGTTAAATGTGAAGACAAATTCCACATTTAAGTTAAACAAATAGATGTTATATTCAGTATTTTAAACATGTTGGGAACAATATTATTATTATTTCAATATGTATTAGTATTTACTTATAAGCAGGGGTGCACATATTTTTTTGGGTCTAGTTCTCAAAGGAGCACCTACAGATGTTGCTTGGTGCTCACCTTTTACAATGCTCGAAAATACTACAAGCATTGATAATCACTACCCTCCTGACATCCACTGTTTGGAGCCATGCTATCTCCTGCAGCCATTTTTAAGGGAATACTCTTTTTTTACCTTCAGTCTCAGTCTGGCGTTTCTTTGGAGGTGGTGGAATACCAAAGTAATGACTTAATGTAGCTTGTTTCTTGGACATGCTGATGAATCGGTGGAAATCTTAAAATCAGTGAAAAAATAAGCTAGTGCTAGTTATCAATTAACTACTCTCTTGAGCCCGTCTATGTTACCGCCAGGGTTGCCAGATCCATCAAAATTATTCAGCCAAAAGTCAGTCTAAAATCCGCCCTTCAGAAGCTTAAACTAGCCCAAAATATATGTCTGTCACACATTTGAAGCAAATAGCAAAACAACTAAGAGTGTTCGACTTAGTATTTGTTTATAAGGGATTTATCAGTCCATCAAACCTTTTTCTTTTTCCCAGTCCTTACAATACCGCCTCCCGTGTTTCCCCATTTACCTGGAATTTTAGCTAGTGACTGTTTTCTCTTCACCTTCTCTCTGTCTCTCTTTCCTTATATTATGCTCTCTTTGTTGTTATTGTTGTATTCAAACCTCCTTAGTGTCGACTTTGTACACATTTGCCCGCCGTGTTGAAGTAATATCCTAGGCAACCGGCCACGGCAATTTTTACCCAATAAAACGCATCCCGCCACCCTTGAAAGTTCACCTGTGACTGGATTTTCAACAAAACAATTTGGCATGAAAACCGTGAACCTGTCAACTCCGGTTACCGTAGCCAAACATAATCAAGTAAATGGTGCGCAAACACGCATCACGTAATTCACATTGTGCATCGTTAATTTTGACCACGCATGCGCACCTGCGTACCACTTATGTGCATCCCTGCTTATAACTAATTTACTGTAATGTTCTGTTTACAGTCATTTTGACAGACTGTCTGCACTGTTTTATTCATTTTATTAGACTATGACTCTGAATATTAAACAGCTTTCTGGGCCATTTGGTCTCTGTGTTATTATGGCTGCAGATAAAACATCCTAACAGCTTGGTGACTTACTAATTGCTTGAAACCTGTGAAGTTGCAGACGACTAACACTGCAAGTCACGTTTTCTGCAGTGGTGTCATTTTGCTGATTACAGATATAGAACAGTGCTGTAAGCCCATATATACAGTAGGTTCCTACATATGTTGAGTGTTCTTTTATTATTTCCCCCCATTCTCTGAGCCTAAAGACATCAAACTACTTTTCAAAACAAGGACAAATGATTAAACAACACACTTAAGGACTCTGTTAAATAAACCTTAAC
>BRDA01023815.1:3139-16620 GCA_036984385.1 Crenuchus spilurus
TTTAGTACCTCCCCAGACTTTAAAAGTAGAATCCACGTACAGGTGACACTCTCTGTAGTAGATTTTCTTTTTTAGGTCTTCAGTGTTACATACTAAAAAATTATTAAATAAACACAATGACGACGTTTATTCATAAACTTGTGGATGGTTAGTCGTTTGTAAGACCGGGAGTTTCTGGACAATCAGGTGGAGATTTTTCAGGTGGAGGTGAGGTTAATAATAAGATTTAATCTTCGTAGGTGGACTTTTTAGAGGTGGACTAACAGGTCTTTGAGGGCCAGAATGTTTGCTGATTGGTAGGTGTTCAAATACTTATTTGCAGCAGTAACACAAATAAATTATTAAAAAATCATACATTGTGACTTCTGGATTTTTTCTTTTAGATGATGTCTCTCACAGTGGACATGCACCTAAGATGAAAATTTCAGACCCCTCCATGATTTCCAAGTGTGAGAACTTGCAAATTCGCAGGGTGTTCAAATACTTATTTTCCTCACTGTATATACAGTACACAGAGAAATTTGACCTCAGCATTTAACCCATCCACGCAGTGAACCACCCCTATGTACTGCACCCTTGGGAGCACTTTGGGGTTAGGTGCCTTGCTCATTGGCACTTCAGTTATTTCCTCCTAGGGGATTGAGCACACTGTTCACACTGCTCTGCTGTGTTTCTGCAGTTTTGCAAAAAGTCCTGTTGTTTATTGAACCTAATGGACACATTTTGTTGATTATACTGCTAAATTGAGGAATGACAATAGAAACAACTTGACTTCTGCAAAGTTACTATTTTGGAGATGCATGTTCTGTTTTGGACAGTAATGTTATTGTAAAAATATGAAAAAATATATTTTTAGTTATTTAGAGCCTATGCTGCAACCCTCGTTCATGCTCTCAACTCCCTTTTGTGCTTTTATCCTCTTCACTGTGTTTCAACGTCTCTGCTTGACTCCTTGCTTTTTCCAGTGTCTCCTTCCTGACCTTTGAGCCGTTCTGTCACTTTTGTTTGGGCGCAGATCCGAGTTCTTGCATAACCAGGACATTCCTTTACGGCTCTGCTCCTCATTACTGACTCATTAAGGTGGGAGAAAGACACATCATGAGGATTAAGATGATGACTGCTGAGTGCTGAGAGGTAGGCTTCTCTAGTTCATTAACTGTGTGTTGTGTGTCTAAGCGTAAAGTCACACATAATTCACACAGTGGTGTGTCTTGGAGCACAAGGAGATTTTAGAAAAATAATGAATAAACAGTAAAGACCACCGTACATATAAGGACATGCTTTAATGTGATATTTTGTCCAATAATTACACTTTTGGCCTAAGATTCTTATTACACTCCATATACTGTACCACTCATTGCACATACATAATCTACATATGTAACCTCCGAATGCAGCATTATTCTGTACTTCATATGTTCTATGTCTACATTTTTCTGTGTATTTGTGTATATTTATATTTATAATAATTATTAGCATTTAGAGAAATATTAGAATACACAGTCTTATCAGAATATTGTGTCCACCGATTTAATAGGAATCTGCAGGCCCAGATGTAACCGTGTTCACTAAGTTTAAGTGTTTAGCTGTTGGGAGGCACTCCATGTACATTTTAGTGAAGCACACCATCAGTACAGTGGCTCTCAACCATCCCATGAAGTTAGTGGTTTCTGAGAGGCTATTATAATGCCCTTTTAGACATCAACCAAATCACATCCTTTGTCCATGATGATCATTTTGCACCCTGCTACAAATGACTGGTGTGCTCGCTTTTTATTTATATCTGAAGCAAGCCCTGTCACATGGCATCTGTGAAATACTGGGCCAAGTTAATTCCAAACCAGAGGTGGTCATAACATTCCGATATATAGTTGTGTATGTTGTATAAAATCAGAGCATTTGACGGTCTGAGACAAGTGTGTGAAGATTTATGCTTATAGTTGCAAAATGCTAACTGGATTGCTATGAACTTCCAGTTATATTAGCTTCATTAATCAGTCCAGAACTAAAGAGGCAAACTGTGGACATTTCTTCGATGACTGAATGGGTTTGAGGTAAGGGGAAAAGAGTGTAAATTAGATTTTTGGCTGAACCATTGCTTTCAGTGCTGTAGACCACTAACTCTGTGTCTCAGCCAAGAAGAGAAGAGAAAGCAAGGAAGAAATGGACAATGAGTCTGTGAGGCAGTAATGTCTTTCTCATGTGGCTGAACTGCATTCCTTAGCCCCCCAAAACATACAGTGCTCAAAAAAATAAAGGGAACACTAAAATAACACATCCTAGATCTCAATGAATAAAATATTCCAGTTGAAAATCTTTATTTATTACATAGTGGAATGTGTTAAGAACAAAATAACATAAAAATGATCAATGTAAATCAAAATTATTATCTCATGGAGTTCTGGATTTGGAATCATACTCAAAATCTCATACCACCCTCATGGAGTCTGTTTCTGACAGTTTGAGCAGAAACATGGATATTAGTGGTCTGCTGGAGGTCATTTTGCAGGGCTCTGGCTCTGCTCCTCTTGTTCCTCCTTGCATAAAGGAGGAGGTAGCAGTCCTGCTGCTGGGTTGTTGCCCTCCTACGGCCCCCTCCATGTCTCCTGGTGTACTGGCCTGTTGTCTGGTATCTGCTCCATGCTCTGAACACTGTGCTGACAGACACAGCAAACCTTCTTGCCACAGCTCGCATTGATGTGTCATCCTGGATGAGCTGCACTACCTGAGCAACTTCTTTGGGTTGTAGACATCACCTCATGCTACCTCTATGGTGAGAGAACTGACAAAATGCAAAAGTGACCAAAACATCAGCCAGAAAGGATGAGAACAGAGAAAAGGTCTATGGTCACCACCTGCAGAACCACTCCTGAATAGGGGTTGTCTTGCTAATTGCCTCTCATTTCTACCTGTTGTCTGTTCCATTTGCACAACAGCAGGTAAAATTGATTCACAATCCGTGTTGCTTCTTAACTGGACAGGTTGGTTTCACAGAAGTGTGGTTGACTTGGAGTTAATGTACTGTTTAAGTGTTCCCTTTATTTTTTTGAGCAGTGTACTTATTGCTGTGTGCAAGGTTTTTGTCACATTGTGGGAACTAAAATTTGTTTACACACTGCTTACCTGTTTACTCTCTCTTTACCTGTGGGGACCACACAATGTAAATCATTACATTTTAAGGTGAAGACATGTTTTAGGTTAAGGTTAGGCCTAGGGTAAATGTAAAGATTAGGGTAGGGTAGGGTTAAGGTAAAGGTTAGGGTTAGGGTAGGGTTAAGGTAAAGGTTAGCGTTAGGGTAGGATTAAGGTAAAGGTTAGGGTAGCCTTAGGGTATGGTTTGAGTGGGGTTAGGGCAAAGGTTAAAATATGGTAAGGGAAAAGTTATGGTTTGAGCAAGGTTAAGTTAAAGGCTAGGGTAAGGGTTGGGTAACAGTTAGGATAAGGGTAAATGGTAGGGTATGTTAATGTTAGGGATATGGTTAGGGTAAATTTCGGGTTAGGGTGAAGGTTGGCATACTGATTATGTAAAGCTGCTTTTGTGACAATGTCCATTGTAAAAAGCGTTATATAAATAAATTTTGATTGATTGATTGATGGTTGGGTTTAGGGTAAGTTTAAGGTAAATGTGAAACTCAGGGTAAGGTTAGGATAAGGGCTCCAGTAAATGTTGATTAAGTCTTTAGGAAATTAATGTAAGTGTATGTAATGTCCACAAAATTAAAAAAGAAACGTGTGTGTGTGTGTGTGTGTGTGTATGTGTGTGTGTCCTGTGGCAAAATTGCATTCTTCTCAAAAATGCACAAATGCTTTTGGTCACACAGGGCTATTTTCTTCTTTGGCAAGAGACAAAAGTTATGAGTGGACAACACACACACACACACACAAGCAGTCCCTTTTCTCCCATCTGTTCTTGCTTGTTTCAAATTGAAGCTTTTATTTTTATAACTGAATATTGGCAAATTGGAACACTGGAACCTAGGGAGAGTCTCTAATCTGTATTTGAGGATATGATAATGCCTTGTCAGGGATATGGGATGTTTTGTATTTAGGCATGTTTTAGGCCAAATATGGTCATGATGGTAGGAAAACAAGAAAACAGTATAAACATGGAAACCTGCTCCTTCTACCAAAACGTCCTTTAGAAATTTAGACAGAGCCAAAAAATGTGTTTTCATTAATGAGGTTAAGACTTCACTAAAGTTTAGGCCTAGTGTTATGAAGCTTGTATATGAACGTATTCACAAACATAGTAATACCAACATGTGTGTGTATGAGAGTGGGTTTTATCAGGGTCTACTAGCCTGTGCCTGCTGTTAGGGTGGAGTACACACATACACACTGATGATCATGAGCTACTGATTTGTCAGCACTCAGGGACTGGAACGCCGCCTATTTTCATCACAGCCTGAGAACATTCTGTGTGTGTTCTTCCTGGTTATGCAATGCACTCCAAAGAGTTCAAGCACATCCCAGTCATTTTTTTTCCAGATTTTGTTTAAAAGCCTCAAATATAATCTGCTACATCACAATCCATTAAAATAACGCGGCAGATTTCCTATGTGTGAAACAATGAAAGGCTGGGCAGGTCAGCGTGAAAGTGGCTGAGAAACAATGTTATCGACATCAGAGCATTGATAGGAAAAGGTGTGTCCTACTGCCTCCAAGAGCTGAATCTGACCTGACCGCACATCACCTGCCAATCATGTTACTGATTCATAGCCATTGGTCATGGAACCTGTCTATCTGCCACAGTACACCTTCCTATGCACTTTTTTGGCCTTCATCCCACCTCAGTCTTGCTTTTGTCAGTCCACTGAACAGAGTGTGGACCATAGTGGACAGTACACTTCAGTTTACTCCCATTGTTATGTTTTGAAACCAAAAAAGGCAAAAATTGATGACGCCATGTTGCTTGCACTTGCACATTGATTGCAAATTACAACCAGAACATGTGCAGTAGAGACAGAACTTTAGGCAGCACTACAGCCCAAACTCAGCCCCCCTCTGTTGTGGTGTTGCCCATTTTGAGGGTCTGTTAGTACAGCTTACTGTTAAGCAGGACATCAGTTTGCTTAACAGTATTCTCTTCAAAAGCGTCAAACTGAAGATGACATCTTATTAACATGTAAAATGAATGTAAAATATGCTGATCTGTATTTATAGCGTTAGCTGCTGTGTTAGCTGTCAATGAATTCATCACCACACCCCTTGATTTATTCCCAAAAAATTCAACGCATTTATCATAATGACATATACTGGGACTGACATGCATGATTACAATGTGGATTAGACGGGTGTTAATTTTTGATGACTAATAAGTGTGGCTGTAGGAGTGGAGGCCGGCGCCCCTCCAGTTGTCTTCATGTCACCTATTGCTGCAGTGAGACTTTAAAGCCCACAGTTATCCTCGTGGACACAGCACGGGACATTGGTTATTTCACCTTGAGAATTGTGCAGAGATCCATGCATAATGTATTAGTGCACAGTACAGGAGGAAGTATACATGGTGTGAATATACTGGATAAGGAATTTGATTCAGAATGGAAAAAGAAAGCTGTCACAAAAAGCGCATCTCCATGCAGACCACATCACTGACTAATCAGAAAAAAAGAACTGCATGCTGGACATTTTCATCACATGTTTTATCATCAGTATTTTTCACACAGATTGATGCATATTTAATGCAAATTTCATCACCATAACTTCAATAGTATTAACATTATTCTTGATTGTTTGGATAAAGAAGGAAACATGACACCATGTAATACATGCACTCATACTGATTAAATTGACTCTGCACATCAAATTCATTTCATTAGCTGCATGGTAGGTTTTGGATCTGCATAGTGTGGACAAACACTACCACTGATCTCACCCTCTTGTTGTTTATTTAGAATTATTTTGCTTTCTGTTACTTACACATGAATTCAAACTGAAAGTTCCTGTAGATAATCTAGGGTCTAGGCTCCACAGTGAAGACGGCATTGATCATGATACAGAGATTTATAATAGCAAGTGTTTGGTCATGGATTGAGAGACTCTCTGTTGGCGTGGATGCCACCATGTTGGTTTTCCAATTGTCACAAGACTGAGTTCATCATATTCATTTGTCATGAAAGTGGACTTGTGGAATCTAAATCTATCTTATCTGAACATGTCAACTTAGATAACACAACAGTCTGAAGTTTCTCTTTCTTTTTTTGCTGAGCAGGTCCTTTGGAAGTCTATCATTCCAATCGCAATCATTCCCAGTTTGTTTTTGTTAATGATAATATGTTATCTGCTGTCATGTCGTTTGGCAGGATTCTGGAATATTTATGTGGCTGTTATATTGAAATATCTTGTGCCTGCCATGAATGAGGATGAGGGCCCAGACTAAACTTCTGTACTGTTGGTATTAAATCTACAGACAGTTAAGGCAAACTGATCAATGGAATCCTAAGCTCCTGACTGAGGAATGTGAGTAGGAAACAACATATTTTCTCAGGCATTCATTCTCTCTCTCTCTCTCTCTCTCTCTCTCTCTCTCTCTCTCTCTCAGTCATGAGGAAGTGCAAAAGAAAAAGGTCTTTGAGACATGCCTAATGAGTTTACCAAGACAAGGAATGCAGTATACAGAAAGGTAAACACCAGTGTTTTAAGCAAAACATGAGCTTTGGGTGTCCTGCACAGCTGAGGAAATCAATCAACAATCTTGGGGGGTAAATGTTTAGAAAGACTTGGTGCAGAACAGGGAAATATGACCAATATTTTTGTTAAAAAAACAACAATGTTTTCAATGACAGTTTTTATCACAGATTTCCTCTTAATGTTTAAATGTTCTTGAGGAAATTCCTATTGAATTAAATCAATCTTACAATTGCAGGGTCTTGGCCTGGACACGTCCAAATATGTATTTTCCTGAAAATACGGAAATTAGCCTACTTTCAACATCCTACATTGTACTTGTGCTCACAGACTATTTTATTGCTCCAGTAAGAACAAACTTAAAAAAAAAAGTAGAAATGATCATAATTTTTTAAAATAAAGCCCTGTTTTACAGTACCACATCAAAATAAGTAATTAGTTTGTGCTCATAATATTATATATTCATTCCTTATCATTTTTTTTTTTTACTGTTAATAAGTTTGGCTTATAACTCAAGAAAATCAGAAATCCAGAATCTCAAGTTATTAGAAAATTTGATTTGGAGTAAATTATTATTCAGACAGAATAGCATTATATGTAACAAATATAAAATATATAATAGTTTACCATTTTCAGTTAAATTATTTACAGAAATGAACAATATTCTCATTTTGGAGATGCATTACAGTTTGAAGAAAGTGTTGTAGATGGTTCTATACAGAACCTTTTTGAAAATTGTTCTATGTAGCCCCCAACAGGGTTCTGCTGTAGTTACGATGTCAAGCTTTTAATAATAGAAGAACCGTTTTTGGTGCTAAATAGAATCATTTTCAAAGGGCGTCTACACAGAATCGTCTACAACACATTCATCATCAATCTGAAGAACCCTTTCACCATGCAAAGAATCCTTTAGGTTCAATTTAGAACCATTTGTTTTACTAAAGAACCCTTGAAGAACAGTGTCTTTTAAGAGTGTAGTAGAGTGTAAGTTCTTGTAAGTTATGGTGTAATTTCACAGACCTCCCCCGTATGAATCAGTACATACAAACTATTTACCAGTTCTTAGTGGTACTTAAATGTAATAAAGCAATAGAAGACTTTACTGAGCTAAAGCCATATTAACTAGTTTGTGAGAGTTTCATTCAAATCTGAGCACAGTTTGAGAGAAGCTTTGGTGTGTTAATCGCTAGGTTATTGTGGATGACTATTTAATTGTTATATTTGTTAGAAATGTTAGTCTCATAGCTCAATTAAATTATCAATTAAAGATACCAAATTTGGACTACAAATATGTGTTGGCAATGTAAACTCACTGTACACAATAGGTATTGGAAGAAGAGGATGAAAGGGAATTCTCATCTTTTCTGAACAACTGCATTGTTAAAGATATGATGCATTCAATAAACATCTTCACATATTTTTCCACTTACATCAGATGTAGTCAAACAACCGAAACATGTTTCTTCTTTTATTTAAAGCTGGAGCTGCAAGACTAAAATGTCTAGAATGTTAACAAACACTAGAACTTAATAGTCACCTAAAATAACCCAGCCATTACTGTACAAGTACAGAAAACCCAAAACTCCTCTCAAATGAAATCCACGTCTTAATAAAGGTGTTGGGAAGTTACTTTAGATTTAGAGTCTGTAAAACTCAGTCATTTAAAACTTTTAGTTTCAAATCGCATTCCAATAGCCTGTAATTGTTTTAGTTTATTTTTTATTTGTTTTTAATATTCTCTTATTATTGTTGTTCTTATTTTTCCCAATCATTTTGTTTTACTAAATCCTATCACTGATTTATTTGCTTTTATTTATTTTCATTTAGGTCTAATATTCTCTCATTATTATTTAATTCTTTCTAATATTTTATTTAATTTTATTTATTATATTTTATCTGAATTCTATTACTATTGTTTATTTATTTATTTTTATTACTTTTAATGATCCATTTACTTGACTTTTGCCTATTTGTGCTTCAGTGCTAAAATCCTATTAATGTTTTTTTGTCTCTGTTTTATGTTATTTTTCCTCTTCTTAATGAAATCTTTTTTGTACTTAAGTATTTCTACTTATCTTGTTTTATTTTTATTTTGTTGATGTAATTTATTTTGGTTTAACCTCATTAAATTTGATTTGATTTTCAATGCCTTTATGTTGCAAATGCTTGTCTCCATTGAAAATATGACTCTTCCTCAATGTATATCAAAGTGAAAATAACAGTTTGTTGATTGATTGATTGATTGATTGATTGATTGACTGATTGATTAATTGATTCAATTGACTCTGAAACTTTTCACCATATTATATATAACAGCTCTTGCCATATATAAATTGTCAGTTCAGACCATTAGTCATTGGTCAGTTTCTAATCACAAGATCTGTGGATGAGATATGATTTTGGGTGGTGGAATTTGGTGGTGCTAATATGAATGAATGAGGCACTCTGGTGGTGCTGAGATTTTAATAAGCATCAATATCACTGCTAAAGGCTTAGAGGATGACTATCATAAACCATGCATGAACTATAACTATACACAAGGAAAGTTGAGCTACCAGGTAGGGGTACCAAGTTTGAGTTTCGGTTAACTCAAACACTGTTTTGATTTTTGTTTGGCAACGAAGTTGCCTGGTTACTTCTATAATTGGTTAAAATGATTTATGAGCTAGGGCTTGAACAACATGACCTCATAACTGCATGAACAAACAGATATGAATGACTGTGAATGGCGAGGATTAGTGGAAGAGGTGGAGTGATAGTGACTTTCCTTTACAATGTCATCGCAATGAATTCCAAACATAGTCATTGTTTATAAAAGCATATTTTTTAATTCTTCATGAGACACAGATATGAAGTAGCTCACGTCATGGAGCCAGATAAGGCTAATCAAATTATACATGCATACCACTGACTCTTATCGAATGTCAACAAATTCTTGTAAATAATCAGATATTTGCTACCAATAGAGAAACATTACTTTTAAGCATTTATTTGTACAAGGGAGGATAGTCCAGTGAGACCAAGGTCCAGTTTATATTTGAGCCCTGTAAGATAAATGTTAAATAAAAAATACACAAAAAATATTACAAATACAAAAACAAATCAATCACAATGAAAAAAAAACGTATCCTGTTGTACATGAAAATATCTGGATATAATTATAACTTTTAAATTGGACTTTTAAAGATGTGTGCTTCTAGTTATCATTGTGTTTGGAATATGACGTTAGGGTTATAATCAATACCTGAATCTTCAGTTTCTGCCACTATTGATCACTAGACTGCAATAAAGGCAGCTTTGACTAACATGAATTGTGAACATTTTACTTTTACCTGACATTTACCATTTGTTTCAGTAATTTAGTACAATGCAAAAAAAAAAAAAAAAAAAAATTGTGAAAAAATTTCTTGTTAAAATTTTAATAAAAAAAAAAACTCGAAACTGTTATATTGAATATTCATTACATGTAAAGTGACATTTCAAACCTTTTTTGTTTTACTGTTTATAAGTGTGACTTATAGTTCATGAACATCAGAAATCCACAATCTCAAATTATTAGAATATATAATTTATGGTTTGAGTCAATTACTATTCAAACAGTATCAACATTAAAAGAAAAATACTTGAAATATTTCACTTCACATGTAATGAATATAACATATACAACATTTATCCTTTTTAATTAACTTATGAGCACAAATTAACTTTTTTATGATATTCTTATTTTTGGACATGCACTGGTACTCAGACATCCCAGTCTGACAAATTTCATTTTAGAAAGGTCCACCAACCCTATTCTTTGGGGATTTTTTTGGGGGGGACAAATACATTGCTGGGGGTGGCTAGGGGTACTACACTAAAGGAGCTTTGTCTTTCCATATAGACTTGGCAACAAATAATCTAGGCCTGAATGATATGCAAAGAAATGACACTTCTAAACTCACCTCAAAATGTCTTTTGCAGGGCCCCAAGTGGCTCAGCAGGCTAAGACGCTGACACTATGACCAGAGGATTGTGACTTCGAATCCTGGTCATGCTGTTTGCCATCAACAGCCGGGGCCCAAGAGAGCAAAAATGGTCTGTGCTCTCTCTGGTAGCGCTTTTCCATCAACACGGAACCGGCACGGTTCTGGTTCAAGAACCTAATTTTGAACCGTTCGGCGCGTTTCCACCAACAAAAATACCGGCCTGAACCAAGAATGTTCGTTCGCAGCGGGAACCAAAAAATACTTGGTTTTTCAGTGCGAACCAAATGCGCCTGCACACTGAGGCGACTCGTAGTGTACAGTGGTCCACTGAAGAAACTCAGTTTTTGTTATCTATTTGGTGTTCTCCGGAGTTTCAGGAGAAACTTGAGGGGAGTATTAGAAAGGAGAAACTCTACAGCGAGCTGGTGGAGGATTTAGCTCGGGCAGGTTTTGTTCGTTCAAGAGAGCAAGTGATAGATAAGCTAAAGAAGCTAAAAAAGGGTTAGCTTAGCTTAGCTCTAGATTTGACTTGTGAAGTGAAACAAACATTTGTACCAAGAGCACAAATGCTCGCAAGTAGTCGATGCGCTCCGGCATCTTTCTTTATAATTCCGCTTTGTTGATGACGTACACCGTGACGTATTATCAGTTCAACTAAAACTTAGTGGAAACGCGGGCTGGTTCACTGAAAAGCACCGCAGTTCTCATAAGCCCGAACGGCACCAGTTCAAGAACCAGAGTTCTTTTGGTGGAAAAGTGCTATGGGTGGGTAGATGGCGATCTTTCTCCCTATCACTCACACATTGCAATGTCCGCTGGCTCAGGTGGTCCATTTGGTGCTGGAAATCCTGCACTTTCCTCCAAGCGCTTTGGCTCCCCAGTGACGATGTGACCCTCCTAGAGTCAGGGACATTGCAAAAGTGATGGGGAGAGTCCTAATGGATGGGCTAACTGGCTACTACTATATTGGGAAGGGGATAAAATTGGCAAAAAATGTAACTTTTGCAGTCATTTAAATTGTCATGGGCAAGGCTAAAGTCACTATTGCACACAGTACAATGTGCAATGTTGTCATTATTCCTCTTATCAGACAATTTTTGTGTAGTCTGATGTAAAATATGTCTTATATTTTCATTTCTTAGAGCATTCTGCCTCTGCCATGACACTCCTGCTCCTATGCATGCCTGACTGACTGATGAAGCTTGCTTACTTATTCTAGATTCTGGCAGATTGAATGTAATTTTTGGTTATCGATATGTGGAAGACTCCCAGAACTTCAGAAAGACTCAGGATGTCTGAGTGCTGCTGAGTTCCTTAAACATATGGTATAACTACAGATTGAGTGTTACTGACCAGTTCTACTTTAATTAAGTTACATAGTAGCGCTTGTGCAGAAGCTCTGGTTCTGAAAAATATCCTCTTTGATTGCCCTTCAATCATCCACTTTCATATCCTAGAATGGCACTCAGCCTAATATTTATAGTGTTAGTATTTGTAGTGTATGGTAGGATAATTTGAATATGAGTAAGCAGTTGATGAATTTTATGAATAGACATTTATGTAACACATTTATTTTGTACATTTTTATCTATTTTCATGAATTCCGTCAATTATCCAGTGAATTATATGTTTGAATTATGCTTTAAGTCTTTATCATTTTGTTTCAAGGATGGAAATTCATTATCAGTGTACTGATGTTGTGGAGTACCAGAAAACAGTAGGAAAAAGTGGACATATCTGGGATGACTGTACTGACAGTTCATAACAACAGCTTTAGTAAGACATTCACTCATGTCTGTCTTAGTCTAAGGCTTGTCACATCATTTTGCCACATATTTACATTTGCAACTTCTCATTGGCCTCTATATACGTGAGGTGCAAGTCAACATGTTTTCTGTCTTTTACTAAGTACAGGGAAACACACTGAAATTACTGTTCATGGTTAATGACTGTATGGTGCAGCAGACAGAGATTAGGTTGAAAGATGCTGAAGTACTCCTTTAATTATGGCGTGTATTCGCTTGTGGTTTCTGTAAAGAGCTGGACTCAAACTGACAGGGTTTGAATGGTGAATGTACGCAAATGCTGAGCTCCTCTACAAATCATCTCACACTGAGAGCTATCACATCACATTATAGGTGCTTGGAAAATAATAGGTAATCGTGGCAGCTACCAGGTGGAATGAGGGTTGCTGTACAACTGTGCATTAGCACTCCTGCTGAGACACACATCTACAGGGAGGTGTGTGTGTGTGGGGGGTGCGATAAATTAATATTACAATATTGGTTAATGATATGCTCTTATCAGCCATAACATTCTGGTTCCTCTGGTTCTGATTCTGGTTCCTCCCAAGGTTTCTTCCTCCAGCTCTGAGGGAGTTTTTCCTTGCCACTGTCGCCGTTGGCTTGCTCACCGGGGATTAGGGATTAATGATTTGATGTTTATTATTACTAACCCTGTAAAGCTGCTTTGTGACATCAGTTGTAAAAAGCACTTTATAAATAAATTTGATTTGATTTGATAACATTAAAAATACCTCCTTGTATCTACATTCATAGTTCATGTTATCAGCTCCACTAACCATATAGGTGCACTGTAGTCCATGTATTTCTCTATATACTTTGTTAGCCTCCTTTCATCCTGTTCTTGAGTGATAAATGCATTTACATTGACATGGTGGTGGTGTCTTAGTGTTTGTAGTGCTGGTACAAGTGGATCAGATACAGTAGAGCTGCTTGACATTTTAAACACTGTTAGCTCACTGTCCACTCTATTAGACACACCTACCTTGTTGGTCCACCTTGTAGATGTCAGAGACAGTAGCTCATCTGTTGCTGCACAGTATGTGTTCATCATCCTCTAGTCTTTCATTAGTGCTCACAGGAC
>BRDA01023816.1:2871-15938 GCA_036984385.1 Crenuchus spilurus
GTAATGTCCTTCATATCCATATACCAGCTTTACGTTAAACCTGGATATTTGTAGGTTTTTTATTTAAATTTATAAGATTAGGCTAATTAGTCAGTCAGTTAAGCTAATGCCTTTCTCACATCCCCCCAAAACAACAAAAAACTGTTATCATCATGATAGTGTTTAAAAAATGGTTGGAGCATGATGCTTTTCTCCTTCTCTCATGTTGTTTAACCCTGTGTGGTCAGTCATTGTTTGTATCAGTCTTGCTGTCTTCAGTGTGTCAGTGTTTCCTAGTTCTGAGTGTTACGGATAAACTGTTTGGATTACAATCCTGTATCCTGTCTCCACCTCTCCATCCATGCAGCGTTACCGTCAGCAGGACAACATTAACACTCATAGAATAATAAATTATCTAATAAATAAATAAATTCATTGATTCATTCATTCAAAATTCCATCTGTGCAGCAAGCCACTTCTTCTCAGACACAATGAAACAGTGGAAGTCATAGCACCCCCTATACTTCCTGTAATGCATTGCAATTTGTCAGAATGACTGTGTGGATCATATGAACAATATACAGCACTTTTAAGTAAATCTCGATTGTAAAAATCAATTTTTTCAACATAACATTGAAATTTCTTTTCTGAAGATGGTTTTTACTAGATATGTTCAACATGGTAAACAGTCTTATCTTAAAAAACCCACTAGGTGGTAATGCACCATTCTGATCCATAGCCATGCCACTGGCAATGGTGCAGGGAAACCACTCACAAAGGGTGGATGGATGTAGAAAGGGAAGAAACTAAGGAGGGGTAGATGGGCTAAAGCATTTAATGGCCTGCTGTCCCTGCTGTGAATAAAGTGACTCAGGGCAGATGGTGATATGTTGTATTGCTGGGTAAATGAACGCAAACAGCAGACACATCAGTCCTGTATCTTTTCTTCATTTATTGATGCTTCTTTCTCTCAGTTACCACTTCATTTAATATGTCTTCTGTTTTTCCTTCACCTTCTCAAACACCAGTGATGTGGCTAGAATTTCATTTCAGAGTCTTGGTACAGGTTGGGGATCCAGCTAGCTAATATTCTGTCCCAGAGGGATTGCTTTATTGAGGACTAATAAGAAAATGACCACCCTGTTACCATAACTAGAGCAAAAAAATATTAAACAAAACACAAGGTAGCTAAACTCTAGGGCTGTCAAACGAATAAAACAATCACGATTAATCACATTATATTGAGTAGTTAATTGTTTGATTAATCTCATTTGTGATTAGTCAATGCATGAAATGATAAAGGATAATCTGACAAACATTCCTGCACTTCATCATTTGGGTTTCAAACAGGGCCCAGGCTTATTCAATGTAACCATATCCTACCAATCTCTAAGCACCACTAGCTCACAATCTCTTCTCAGGGGTCATCAAGCAGGCACTTCCCTTCATCTGTGCTTCAGTAAATTAAGAAAACAATATCTCTGGACAAAGGATGTAAGAGAGCATTTGAACCAAAGCCCACCTAATCCCCTAAAATATTAGCTAGTTATGATCTTATTCCTCTGTAGCTAAGGTAGTAAAATACTGTATGTGTAGTCATGTTGGACAACATTTGTAGAATTACAATAAACAAGACTGACATAAGACCCTAACCCTGATATTAACCCTCTGGATTTGGCTCTCCTGGCAGCGGAATATTAACAAAATTCAGCAAAAACCCTTATATAACTGTGTGAGATTTTATCCTAGAAACAAAACTAAACAAACCCCAGAAACCTTAAAGGGTCTACTTTTCAAATATATATAGCATTGAATCAAAATATATTTTTAGATTCTTGTGAGAGGAGCTTAAATAAGGAGAGTCATTACTGATGATTCATATGATAAGGATATGGTAATTCCGGACATTCCATTGGTGGGTTCCAACACCAGGAATCTGTGGAATGTTGACAAACAACCAGAGGTCAACCTGAACAACAGACCTCTCCTGAGTGTTTCACACCTATCTCGTAAATATTCAATGTAGGGTTAGTGGCTGAGGAAAACAGAGTGTCGCCTCACATTAGTTAAGCATTAGAAATAAAACCACATACAATGTCTAAAAACTGTAATGACCAGTGTGTAGCCAACACCTCTGTTTATTCAGCTCTGAGCTCAAAAGTCTTGGCTAGAAATGTTTAGAGTGTTTTTTACAATATATCAGCACATCTGAAAATATGTTTTTGGAAAGTCTAAGTTTAAAGCAGATTTAATAAAAATATAGATTTATGACACTCTTACTGTTTTGACACTGTTGTTGCTGAGCTTGTGCTGAACTAAAGCCTGTGTAACACTTTGTAAAATTAATTTTAGATGGGTGTAATTTATATATATATACAGTTTAGGACCAGAAACAAATATTACTTGATGTTTCAGACTGCTTCTTAAGAGTTTTGATCACAGTTAATGTTAATGTTAGCTAACCCAAAGTTTCTTGGTATGTTAATAATACCAAAATTTATACTCAAACCATTTTCAAAGCTATAATTAGCCATAATTGATATTCGTTGTGCTGTCATTACTGACCTCAAGTTCAAAGCTGGTGACGGCTACTTCACAAACAAGATGCTCTGATTAGGCAAAGCTCCACCTAGCTCCAGCCAACTCAAAACATAGCATGAAATGTGAAGGTTGTCTGATTTGCTGCCAAAACACTAGTTTACCCTCAGTGTGTTCAAAATAGTTGAAAACCTGCCTGGTTCCTGTGCCAGTGCCTCTAGAAAGCTCAACAGTGTGGTCTGATATCTCAGATCCACCAACCTCACATATTTATCATATAAGCACATCAGCCTTATGACTAAGGCCACATTGAGCCACACTGGTACTATTAGTGGATGCTCAGTACCACCAGTTCCATGTGAACCTTACACACTAGAAGCCACCAACAACCATACAGACTACACACCTACATCAATATCTGTGAATCCACACTGGCCTCTCGGGTGACTAAGACAAAAAAAATTCTGAAGTCAAAAGCAGTACACAGTCTCACATTTGAACACACGATACCTCAATAGTTCTACTGAGATTTGATTAGTTTATTAGGGGGACAGCAGTGTTGAAACTTCTGAATCTGTATGCCTTTAAAATAATTACAGGATGAGTACGTTTCTGGGAGGTTGTATATTTTACAAAATTATTTGATTGCCATATGGTATCAGTTAATTGGTACCTGTAGCTGTGATTATGAGCCTGTATTAAGCTTGTATTTTAAACTGCTATCTTGTGTTTCTTACAAATTTTAGTTTGTTTTTCCCATTAATGTATGCAGTGTAAAATCTTCCATCAATTTTCTGGTGGTTCCACATTTTAAAGAATAAATACAGCTAGTAGCAATGGACACAAATCTTTATTTTCTGTGAGATGACAACTGCCTGAAAAATCACAGATTTGCATCTGGACAGGACTATAAAATGATCAGATGAGCTCTGAGTTAGTTAAAAATAACAGTAAACAATTCAGTCTGTAATTCTCTCAAAAGACGAGTGAGAAAAACAGATGTAGCAGATCTGGATGTAAATAAAATCACAGAGGAGCTCCTGTAAAAGAAGAAATAACCACAGGACCCCATGTACATTTAATCCAATCTGAACACGTATTTATAAATACTGTAAATGATAAAATTTCATTAAAAAAATTAAAATTTAAAATTTAAATAAAATAAAATTTTAATTTAAATTAAAAAAATGTAAAATTAAATTTCTGTAAAAATTTCATTTGAAATGTAATACCCAGTCTCTTTTACTGACTGGGTGTGGTAACACATTTTTATAAATAAATGCAGGTGTCAGTTAGATGCCATGCGTATGGATTCTTTGGATGTATGCTTCATGTTTAAGAAGCATGGTGGCACCGAGAGAAAAGTACAAGCTTGCTGAACAAAATGAGAGAAGCAGCATCAAGACTTCTCTGTAGAGAGGGAATAGTGAAAAAAATGAAGTTGAACTTAACGCAAAAGGCCAGACTACATGGTGGAGGGAGGAAGAAGGCTGGGGAAGAGCTGGAGCTAAAAATGTGTGAGTGGCATGACATCTCAGCGTCTCCCTCAAGATGATCAGGATGAAGGCTAAAGAAATCTACACCACCGTGGTGTGACAGCAGGGTTGTGGACGATTTTGCTGCAAGAGCTGGATGGCTTGACAGATTCCTCAACTGCAATAACTTTTCTGTCAGAAGATGTACAACTGTTGGCTAGAAGGGTGAAATAACTGTTGTAACCTTTGGCTTTCATTCTTTCTAAGATAGGCTACTGCTATTTTGATACATGTCTCTCTTTTTCTCGGTGGTTGAGATGTCAGTGAAAAAGTAAATGAATGATACATAACTGATGTTATTTGTGTAGAAGTGGGTAATCCAGGTCCAGAAAGTAAAAATCCATCCCAGGATTTTGCTGCAACTGCATGTGTTGCTCTGCTGCAGCAGAACCAACAAGGCAGTTGAAACAAAATCCCGGGGTGGATTTTTATTTTCGTGGCCATGATTACCCACCTCTATTTGTTACCCACCTCTATTTGTGTCACAATTTCCCACCTTTACTGAGAAGTTTTGCTTAAAAGAGACTAAAGGCCTATAGACATCTGTCCAAAATACAGGTTGAGTTCAGGTACACAGGCAAATAAACATTATAATATGCTAATATTATTATTTCACAATATAGTCTTATCTTTTTTTTACCAGAAAATATTTCAGGAAAATATGACACTGGCAACTTTTCTACTAACAATAATATACATTTTATTAAATACTTTTCTCTTTCCACCAACAGATGTTTAGTTTACACTGAGATGAAGCTCCACCCGTGCAGTGGACACCATTTCTGCCATTTAATCTGTACTGCTCCTTTAAGAGTGTGATCTCTGAAATCATGCTGCATGCAATGAACTTGATCTAACGAGAACTAACAGTGCATCTAGTAATAAGTCAGCCTTCTTTATTGTTTCTATAGCAATTAGCACAGCAAGATTAGATCCTACAATCTCATCTTTTTACTCTGTGCAGCATGAAAATGACAGTACTAAAACTCTGGTGTTAACAGCTTTAAACAGTATTATTAAGATATTGATGGCACTACTATAGTCATCATTTACTGCTTTTTTGGGGATAATGTGGCACAAAGTAATGCGCTACACTAATGCGATGTAACACATTACAGGTTAAATCCTCGTAGTCACATTAACATTTACTGATTTCATATGAATTGAAGTATTTGTATTACTCACCTGTCTGTATAAGAACAAAATCAATTACAATTATTGCATGTACTACATATTTTTTGTATTTATCATACATAAATTGCATACAGGTGTGCAGCCTCTCACAACTGATTTGGATTAGAAATATATTTGTTTGGGTTTTACAGATTGTTTTTTCATTGGTCCAATGAGTAGTGAGATTACTTTTTCCATGCCATAATGAGTAAATTTTAGAAAAGTAACTGGATAACAGCGGCACAGTGGCTTGGTGGTTAAGACGTTTGCCGCTCAGCATTGGGGTTTTGGGTTCGAATCCCCATCTGGGTGGAGTTTCCATGATTCGAGGTTAACCTACATAAAGTACTATCAGTGCTGTGCAGCCTTAATTTTTTTCAGGAGCAAAAATTATATATTATTATATTACAAATTATAAAACACAATTTGTAGGGTTTGTTCACAATTTTTCATTTATTTCATGTACTTGCTGTATACAAAACACAAAATCCTATAAAATACAGAGTTTATGTATATGTATATGGTTAATAACTTCAATGTTCTTGACTGGTATTTTTCACTATGGTAAACTCTACTAACCTAGCTGGTTAACCAGCTATAATCTACACTAGGAGCTAAAACAGCTCATCTAAGCTCCTCAATGTGAATAAACAGTGGAACGGTGCCTCATTTTGGTTATATGTTGGTTTTGGGGAAAAAATAGCACTGTGAAACATTGCCATGGTGATAGTGTCTGCTAAAAATGAAATTTTGAAGGTCACTTTTATTAAGGTGGAAAAAAAATATTAGGAAGAAAGCCTTCAGGTTCAAAAGAATGAGACATTTAATTCCTATTTTCAGAATTTGGAACTGCGATTTAAAAAAAAAATGAAACTAGCATGGTTACAGATCACTGTATAAAATGTGTAATAGACAAATGAAAGTGCAAGTTCTGCTGTAAAGACTCAATGCTACACTGTCATGGTCTTGTCATTCGGGGAGTAGGCTCTGCCCCTGCCAAGTCCACAAGTCCTTAATGCTACAAGACCTGGGACTAGGATGGGGCTTATTCACACTGTAGCTACTACTGCTAATGTACTTTAAATCATTGAAGTCTGAGGGTTTTTCAGACACCCTGATGTGGTCTGACATGCCTTCACTTTTTTACAAATTACACCCATCTAAAAAATTTTTTTACAAAGTGTTACACAGGCTCTTGTTCAGCACAAACTCAGCAACAACAGTGTCAAAACAGTAACAGTGTCATAAGTCTATATTCTGATTAAATCTCCTCTAAACTTAGACTTTCCAAAAAGTTTTCTAGTAAAGACTTTTGAGCTCAGAACTGAATAAACAGAGGTGTTGGCTACACACTGGTCATTACAGTTTTTAGACATTGTATGTGGTTTTATTTCCAAAGCTTAACTAATGTGAGGCGACACTCCGTTTTCCTCAGCCACTAACCCTATACTGAATATTCATGAAATAGGTGTGAACACTCAGGTGAGAGCTCTTTGTTCGGCTCACATTCCACACATTCCATGGCTGGTAATCCAACCAA
This sequence comes from Crenuchus spilurus, assembly GCA_036984385.1. Lineage (NCBI taxonomy): Eukaryota > Metazoa > Chordata > Actinopteri > Characiformes > Crenuchidae > Crenuchus > Crenuchus spilurus. The sequence continues at coordinate 9,637 of BRDA01023816.1, forward strand.
TGATATGTCCAGAATTGGTATGTCATTATATAAATGACAGGTTGTGCCATTTGGAGTGAAAATAAAGCTCGGCTGTCTAACTCGCCCTCTCAAACATGTCTCTGCTTATTTAAGCTCCTCTCACAAATATCTAAAAATATATTTTGATTCAAGCTATATGTATATGAAAAGTATACTTTTTAATGTTTCCGTGGTTTAGTTTTGTTTCTAGGATAAAATCTTGCTGAGTTATATGTTTTGTGTAATTGTTTTTATGGAATTTTGTTAATACACCGTCGGCCGAAGAGCTGGCTCAAGAAGGCTAACACTATTATATAACAACACCAACTACTCACACTGTAGTTACTACTGCCAATGTCCTTTAACCAACACATTTGGTAAGTTTGTTGTGGGTATTCTGATAAGGTGTTTTTGACAGTGTCATATCAATTCAGTGCATTGTTAACCTGAATGTAATCATTATTCATATTTTATCTCTTTTTTGAGCTCATAATTCAGAGGATCCAGTGACATTCTGTGAATAAACATACACTGGGAAAATGTATCAGGTTTGGAACATTTTTCAGACAAAATGTGATTTACTAAAACTTCATTCATTACTCCCATACAGACACTGTTCTCTATGTTCTGTACCAGGAGTTCCTACATGAATAGAGGATGATGACTTCAGTAGCCTATATGCTGTTCATAGACTTCAAATTATAGATATGACTCTAGAAAAGCCGGAAAATTGCCCCATTATCCTTATTACACTTGCTGTGTAATGTTCAGTTGTGTGTTGCCCCATGGGCCTGAAGTACATTTCACTCCTATACCACACACTTAAGATGCCACAAAAGGTTCTATGAGTGAAGCTCTAGAACCAACATGCAGAGAACATCATCACAACATTATACAAGGACGAGGTTTTCAGAACATTGTTCCAATGTCATTTGTGATTGCACTTAAAAATATTGATTTTAGGAAGAACCTTAACTTGGCAAAGAACCATGTAGGTTCTTCAGACCTTTCAAATGTTCTTTAAAATGCTCAGAAATCTCATTTTCAGAACAGTTTCCTTGTGATGCCAATGAAGAACCATTTTGGTTCCGTTAAGAGCTTTTTAAAGGCTGGTTCTTTAAAGAAATATATATTAAATGAGCTATTTGAATATCAAGAACGCTACTAAAGTTTAAGAATCAACATGTGAAATAAATATTCTGGGAAAAACCTTAACTTGCAAAGAACCGTATTGAGTTCTTCAGACCTTTAAAAGATTTTTTCACTCTCAGATGTATCTTTGAAGTGGCACGGAGGCTTAGTGGTTAGCACGTTCGCCTCTCAGCGTTGAGGTCTTGGGTTCGAGCCCCCATCTGAGCGGAGCTTCCATGTTCTCCTCGTGTCTGAGTGGGTTTCCTCCGGGGTCTCTGGTTTCCTCCCACAGTCCAAAAACATAGAGGTCAGGTGGATTGGGTACCTTAAATTGTCTGGCGATTGACTGGCGCCCTGTCCTGGGCTTAGTTGAGTAGTGTAATGCCCTGCCCTGCACCCAGTGAGGGGGTAGGGGACTAACCGCGACCCTGATAAGGACTAAGCAGGTGTGATAATGGATGGATGGATGGATGGAAACGTCTCATTGGCAGAAAAGGTTATTTAAGGAACCAGTAATGGTACCTCTGTGGCATTATTCAAATATAATATAATGTGTTTTTAAGAGTGCAGATATGTTGAGGAATGATAGAGAAGACTTAAAAGTTAAACTTGAGAAAACTAAGTTCAGTTGAAATGTTAGATGTCACCATATTTCAACATTAGAGTTCAAATCTCAAAGCAGGAATCTTGACAAAACTTTACTGTATGCGTCTGTGATTCCAGTATATTATTTATCAATTATTTATTATTTAATATCTCTTTGTTCACAGAGTTCTTGTTCTTATATTAAATAAAATATCTAAAAGAGACATTATGGCAAATCAGATCCACACTGTATAATCAAAACATAGAGATGAAACTGCTACTGTGCCAAGTGATTTCAAACTTTTTTTAGTGTACATTCTGTAACTGTGTTTTTGCCATCTGAGGACTATTTAGCAGCGCCCTGATATACACATGTACACATGTAAACACTTGTTTTATACCCAAGCTGTTGCTCTTTATCTATCAGCACTGTTGGGTGTATCAGGAGGATCACACGTGTTATGAATGTACTGATGAGTTCTTGGCTGGAAGACTAAAGATCTAGAATAAATAAAGGAAGTAAATTCCAGGAAGCCGGAGTTTTTTCCCCTGTAAAATCCCCACATGCCCCTTTATCTGGCAGCTTCTCTCTCCCCCTGATCCCACCACAATTAACAAGCATCCTTAACAAAGTCACCGTAATTCATAGAATGATTAATAAGGTATGAACTAGACAAAGAGAAGCAGCTGTGTGGGAATATTGGGAGCACACGAGCTATGGCTGCAAATTAATTACTCCATTCATTGATTCATTGATTAATTTGTCCATCCATCCATCCATTCAATCCAGCATGCTTTCATTAATTCATACATGCATGTACGCTTTCTTTCATTCATTCATTCTTGCATGTTTTCATTCATTCATACATGCATGCATGTTTTATTTTATTAATTCATTCATGCATGCTTTCTTTCTTTCATTCATTCATTCATTCATTCATTCATTTATTCATTCCTGCATGCTTTCTTTTATTAATTCCCTAATTCATTCATTCATGCATGCTTTATTTCATTCATTCCTATATGCTTTCTTTCATTCATTCACTAATTCATTCCAGCAAGCTTTTTTATTCATTCACTCATTCATTTCTGTATGCTTTTATTCACGCATTCACTCATTCATTTCTGCATGCTTTTATTCACGCATTCACTCATTCATTTCTGTATGCTTTTTTTCTTTCACTCACTCACTCATTCATTCCTGCATGCTTTTTTTATTCATTCACACCTTAATTCCTGCATGTTTTCATTCATTCATTCCTTTCTATTCACTTGTTCATCTATTTATGCAAAAAAACACATTTAAAGAAGTCCAGTCATTTATTTATTGATTGATTTATTTGTGTGTGTTGACTGCATGGATGGAGAAAAGGTGGAGGTTAAATTCCTATGTGTAGCACTGCGGTGAAAGAAATGGTATTTCCTTCTTTCTTCCTAAACTGAATAAACAAAAGAAATCAGATCTATTAACCACATAGAGTACATCTAACAATGCTATTTGTGAGATGACAGCAGTGCGTGTGCCTCAGAACACAGAGTACACTCTCAGTCACCAGTGTGAAATGTTCACCCCGTTGTTTTGAGAGTGTTTTTTTTTTTATATTTATGCATTGATGAAATTGACCTCCTCGGTTTCTGTGGTGATGAAAGAAGCTGATGTCTGTAATCAGGCCAATCAGACGCTGCTCCAGTGGCCACATGTAAACACCCTTTAATCACACTCTGCACACACGGGCTGAGCGAGAACAGCGGGGAGGTGAGAGATGAGTGGCAGAGGCATGAGGACGGATAGAATTGTGACTGAACGAGTGATGGAGAAAGAGTGAGAAGAAAGTACAAATAATAACAGTGAAAAGGACAGACTGATTGGAAGAGGGAGAGGTGAATGAGTGCTGATGAAAGGAAAGCAAAGGACGGGTGGAAGAAGGCTGAAGGTCAGTGTCAGTCGTTCTATTAACATTACATGAGTTTTAAATGTGAATGTAGATGATTGAGGGCTATTTATTCACTACAATCTGTTCTTTATTGTTCTGCAGGTAACGGATGCGCAGAAAGAAGATCAAATACATGCTGCCTGCACATCAGTTGTAGTCAGGGGCATGAGGTAATGTCATGGTACTGCTAAATGAAAAATGAACTAGTTGTAAAATTACAGACTGTAGTCCATCTGTTCCTCTATATACATCATTATCCTCCTTTCAGCTGTTTTTCAGTGATCAGGATCCCCACAGAGCAGCTATTATTTAGGTGGTGGATCATTCTCAGCACCTCAGTGACACTGATGTGGTGGTGGTGTGTTAGTGTGTGTTAGAGTGGAGTATTTTATGGCTGATTGATGTATAAGCTATTACAATATTTATACAATAAGAATTAGTTTAAACCTAAATGTTAAACTGACTAGAAACCAAAATATATTTTGGTAAGACTTGACTGTAAGTTAATGATCATAAAGCTATCATTTGTCATTAAAGGTGCTTTAGAAATTAAAACTTGGGATAGTTGAAAAAGGAGAGTTCACTACATGGAACAGACATGCTATAAGCCTCAAACACTGTTGTCTCCTCTCAAATGCAAACATTTTATTAAAAAAAAATACTGAAAGTGAAACCGGATCAATTCCAAAACCATAGAATATTAAGAGATGCTTCTAAGTTACACATCCATACTTCTGTAGATCACAAGCATCTCAGACCAAAACAAATGCTTCGCATTCAGCCACACCTCTCTTCATTTGTTCCTGTTCTCAGCATGGCCTTGCAAAACCGATGATGTAGGGATGGGAAACATCTCTACAGGCAAGATAAACATGCACAGCCGGACCGGCTATGAAAACAAAGAGCAGAGAACAACACACAAACAGAATGTGAATTCCTTCTCTGTTCACTCCACTATATCTTTACATAACACGTAGATGCATGAAAGTGCTAGCGTAAGTTCTGTCATGAGACTCAATGCTATGTCATTCATACATTCACAAATCCAATCACAGCCCTCCACCTGCATATATAAACAACTAACCTACATTCCTGCTCTGCTGCTTTCAGCTCCAGACATCACGTTTGCTCCTCCCCATGCCTTCATCTACAAGGCAGGATGTACTGATGCTCTGTGATCTGGGCCCAGGACAAGGCTTACGCCAAAAAACACTTTCAACCTTTATTAATTACTGTCAGATAACTGTACAAATTAAATTCTGAAATAAAATTCTTAGCATTTCCTATCTCTGAGTCTTCATAACAGAACTGCTGTTATTTTAATTCAAATGTCATATCACCTTTAAACAGCCTGCATCCACCAGTGGAATCTGTCATATATTCATTATATTTAGAGAATAATCACTTTCTGATGATCTAAGATACAAAAGGAAGGTGTCGTGTGAAAGCTGAAGCCCTACTTTCTACTAAAGCTTTCATTTATGTGTATTTTGAGCTGCTAATTAAAATAAACAGTGTGCTACTGTATATGATGAGAAAACGCTGAAAAACATTGAAGCAATGACTTTTTGTTGCAATCCGTTTACTGATGTTTGATTAAATGTTAGAACTGAGTCCTCAGGTTTTTTGCTGAAGTGTGACCTCTTGTGGCACAAATCTGAGTTGCGAGCTGAACCTACATAAAGTCCCTTCAGTGCTGTGTAGCCTGGATTTTTTTTTTTAAACTAAAAGTGCTGCATTTTTTTGTGTTCAGCAGTTGATTGTAAGCATGTATTATAAATACTAAAACACAATCTGCTAATTTGAAGGTTATTTTTAAAAACATAAACCTTTTTGTATTTTATTTCATGTAGAGCTGCTGCTTAAAAACCCTGTGATTTGGACACACAGATGGAAAATACAGTGAATGGTTAAGTGCTCAAGAGAATTGATTAATTTTAACAAAAGAGGGACAAATGTATTAAATATTTCAATTGCATTCAGTTGATTCATTTGCTTTTCACTTTAGTCGTGTTAAGTACTGTTTTTGAGATTTTTTGCTAGAGTTGTTGATTTAGGCTTTCTCAAAAAATGTATTTAATTGAGGGGAAAAAATATGACATATTCCATCACAAAAGGCGCATTTACACAATTTTCTAAATATAACACACTTCATTAATGTTTTTACAAAGTGTTGACTGAATGGATGCAGAAATTAAACATATGCATCATCTCATTCACCAGTATACACACAACTATGTACATATACAAGATGCTACATATATTAAACAAATAAATACAGCTGAACACAAAGCCACAGAGCTGTAGAGGAACAACTGTCATGTTCCCCCTTCAGTATTCAGAAGAGGAGGAGAGGACACACAAATCATTACACAATGCAATGTTTATTCATGAATTACTGTTCAAGCTTTGCTTGGCAACAGTAAGCATGTTCCCCCCATGAAACACTGGTACTTAAGCTGTTTACATTCAAACTAGAATCAGTATTATAATAATAAGAGAGATTTCAATTCAGAATGTTCACTCACACATGGACATCAAAGGGAAAATGCATTGAAATAATGTATTTCTACTATATATTACTATTGCTAGGCCCCGACTAGTCATGTGCAATTCTTTTATATTCTAATTGTATTGTAGAGGTGCATTTTC
>BRDA01023817.1:0-13412 GCA_036984385.1 Crenuchus spilurus
AATAATGTATTTCTACTATATATTACTATTGCTAGGCCCCGACTAGTCATGTGCAATTCTTTTATATTCTAATTGTATTGTAGAGGTGCATTTTCACATTCAATTGTTTGTTTTGGCCTCCATCACCTATACATGCAAAATACAGCTCACACAGTCAGAAGAAAGCCTTCTGCCAGTACGTGAACTCAATATAACACGTACTGCTTAGTAGCAAGAATTGATTTATTTTATCCCAATTTTCTCCCCAATGTATTAGTAGCCAATCAACCCACCCAACCGATAGAACTCTAGGAGGGTGAAGATAAGCACAGGCCTCCTCTGATGCATATGCAGCCAGGCTCCGCCTCTTTTCGACCTCAATACATTATCACTGCATAGCCTGTCATGCTCGGATGAAAGTGCAGGGTCTTCAGCTCTGATGGATCAGAAATTGCTGTCTACCCACCCAATGTGAGCACAGCCTATTTCGCTCTCTGAGCAGCATGATCGGGATTTGAACTTGCTATCCTCTGAACATAGTGTCAGTGTCTCATTGTACTGAGCCACTCGGGGCCCCAAAGTAACAAGAATTTCTTTTAAACAACTGCAGTGATGATTAGAATGCTGAACATAGATTGTTTATAGAGTGGACAGAGAGTATTTGGTATAGGCCCATTCAGAAGAGCGATAGACTGGATCTAACGGGGGGGGGCAAACTGTCTGGGAGATAGAAGGGATCGTCGATCGTCTGTCTATGAATGGCAAAGACATAAGTGAGTTGACTTGTTTTTATAGATAGTTGGCGTGATTGGATGAGATGTCGGGTGATGCAGCATTAAGTCTAACTGGCACTAGACTTACATGTCATAGAACCATGAAGACTCAAAGAAACTCAAAGTAGGTGAAGGGTTCATTCCACTGTGAAAGAGTTCTGCAGATTGATGAAGATGGTTCTATACAGAACCTTGTATAAAATGTTTCTATATAGCCCCCAAAAGGGTTAGAAGTCAGCATAAAAAGTTAAGCTTGTAATAATAGAGGAACCTTTTTGGTGATATATAGAACCAAGGTTTTTACATCAAGCATGCTTCCAGTTTGATGCTTGCTCAGCCTCCCTATGTGATATTACACCAACGAGGGCATTGATTATGTGATTTTACAGGTAGGGTAAAACAAAAAAAAAAGCTTTTATTTTTACTCATCAGGCAAAAAATAAACCGTACATAGCTACACTGTCCCAATAACCCTTAATTCACTCTAGCTAGGGAGCAGTGAGCACCCAGTATGTGTTCACTGGAAGGATAAGGTACAATGCAGAGGTCGAATTCTTATGTGGGTAGCACTGTGATGAAAGAGCTGGTATTCCTTCATTCCTTATGCATTGATTATATGGTTTCACAGCTAGAGCCCAGCCAATCTCCTCAGGCAAGAAAATAAACCCCTTATTTATAATATACCCCTTATACAGCTACACTGTGCCATTTGACCTTATGTCCCAATCACCTCAATTCACCCTAGCTAAACTTAATGCAGGTGTGGCCTAAAGGGTAGCGCTAGTTTGGGACTGAAAAGGACCTGATTTGAACCCCTGGTCCAGAAGGACATGTCTGAACTGCCCATAAGCAAGGCATTACTCCCCTGAACATGCGTGTGCTCACTGCCCCCTACTGTGTGTGCTCACTAGTGTGTGTACATGTGTTCACTACAAGGACAGGATAAATGCAGAGGTCAAATTCCTTTGTGGTGAAAGAAAAGCTAAAGAAATGTCTTTTAAAATGCACTTCTAAAATGTAACTTACATTTGTTTCTCTTTAAAATGCCTGCAATTAGAATAAGACAAACCTTCAAGACTTTTCAATATTTTGGCACTGAGATGGTGGAACAAACTTCTGAACAGTAAAGATTTTTGTGTCTTCAAACGCTAACTGAAGACCCATGTCGTTGAAAAGCAGCAAACTAATTTAAGGGCATTTAAGCTCCAAACTATTTGTATTAGATCATTTTTGTGAATGGACAATACTCACAAGTAGTGATGCACTGAATATTCGGCTACTGAAATTATTCAGCTGAAAATGGTGTGAGACTGAAAACTAAGACTGATGTCACTTTTATGCTTTTGCACATTCAGAATTCTGCTTTTCTTCACCAGTTAACAAAACACTTGTTAACTTGTAACAGTTGTGAAATGAAAGAAGACAACAAACTACACGCAGAACCTTTACTAAACTACAATGAATTATGATGAAGCCAGAATACAGCCACTTAGCTTTGTGTTTGTGCTAGCTTCATCTTTGTGTTTTTTCTGTTTGTGTTAGCTTTGTGTTTGTTTTAGCTTCATCTTTGTGTTTTTTCTGTTTGTGTTAGCTTTGTGTTTGTGTTAGCTTCATCTTTGTGTTTTTTTCTGTTTGTGTTAGCTTTGTGTTTGTGTTAGCTTCATCTTTGTGTTTTTTCTGTTTGTGTTAGCTTTGTGTTTGTGTTAGCTTCATCTTTGTGTTTTTTCTGTATTTTTGTTAGCTTGTGTTTGTATTAGCTTTGTGTTTGTCTTAGCTTGTTTTTGTGTTAGCTTTGTGTTTGTGTTAGCTTCATCTTTGTGTTTTTTCTGTTTGTGTTAGCTTTGTGTTTGTGTTAGCTTCATCTTTGTGTTTTTTCTGTTTGTGTTAGCTTTGTGTTTGTTTTAGCTTCATCTCTGTGTTACTTCTGTATTTGTGTTAGCTTGTGTTTGTATTAGCTTTGTGTTTGTCTTAGCTTGTGTTTGTGTTAGCTTTGTGTTTCTATTAGCTTGTGTTATGTTTTTGTTAGTTTTGTGTTTGTGCTACCTGCTTAGCTTTGTGTTTGCTCCTGCAGCTGTAGTGTTAGGAACTGTGTCACAATTACCAGAAGAAATATTAAGTGTTTCAGTCTCTAGCCAACGACTCACATTAAACACACAAAACATCCATGTGACTTACATTATTCATTGTAGTCATTTTGATGATTTTGTTTAATGTTTTTTTATTAAATATTAGTAATAATGAAACATGCATACATCTTCATATATTTATATATTATTGTCTTGTGGCATTTTTCTAACATTTGTTTTATATACAAATATAAAAGAATGATCAATTAAACTCATGTTACTTAATGATGTCAAACCAAATTATTAAAATACAAACATTAATTCCTGACTAACTACAAGATATATTTTGGGAAATAGTTTAGTTTCTAATTTTGTAATTTATATAAATGGAAAAAAAATGAACATATTCGGTATTCCTCAAAATGATTAGTTTTGTTTGATCTCAGCCAAAAATGTTAATTTGGTACCCTACTCATAAGTGTAAGTTGCTTTATGTAAGAGCATCTGCTCTTAAAAAAGATGGAAGAGTGGGCTAAAGACAGCACTATCAGAGTTCTGTGTTAGAAGCTGAGGTTGGAAAATATCTTGTGTATCACAGCAGTAAATTATTAGCAGACGATGCTCCAAGAAGTGTTATTGGGGAGCTGTAGTTAGTTTTAATTGAAAAGGCCCCACTACAGCAGGCTGCCTGAATCTGGCTCAGACTGTGAATGAATTTGGGTTTAACCAGGCTGCTTGTATTAGCCCTTTAATCTGGACTCAGCCTGTTCCTTTGTGTTTATGTTTGTAGAGTTGGCAAGGCGTCTGTGAACAGGTCACCAAAGCATGCGTGTCTAAAAGAGCTAATTTCCCTTGTCACTGCCTGCTCTCCAAGCACTACAACAGATAATTGAAGATGACAGAAAACAAACAATACACACAGTTGAAAGCATGTTTTTCTAGGTCACGTTCTTTGTACCTGCTGTTCTGTAATGTACTAAGAGGGCCATATATGCTGTAGATCTGTTGACAATGAGTACGACTGTTATTCTAAATCTTTATTCAGTACCAGTCATTCAGTGCAATTGACAGAAGCCACATTTAAACAAACCTAGGACACCATATTGCCAACTCATGTCCCTAAACTTTACATACACCAGCTACACACCCAACATTACAGTTTCAACTCCCAAAAGAGGTCAGACAAACATCACCCATTCAATTTATAACTGTGTTTCACTGAACTCCTCTCTCGCTCGCTTCTCTTCCATACCATGCATGTCCCCTCCCTCCTCTACCTCCATTTTTCCTTAGCTCTCTTCTCTTTTCAGGAAAAGTATTTCATTTCCCACTTGTTTTCTGTCAGCAATGCAGTATTAGCATCACAAAATACAAAAACAAACCCTCAGGAATATGTAATCCTCTATACTGTGGCCACTGGTTAAAAAAATGGCTTTGCCGCCATTGCAGATTTAACCATTCAACTCACTATGCTTCTCTGGATTTAAAAGTAAAAATTTGAGACTTAATAAATCTAATTTAAGACCTTGGATGGATACCTAACCGTTTTTAAGACTTTTTAAGGCCTTACATTTAAAGCAGGGGTGTCCAAACTACGGCCATTTTTAATTGGCCCACAAAAATTTTTATAAATAGAATAGAATACGGCCGGCACCTCAACTTTTGCTTGAGTGTAGTGCACTTCTTAGTTTTAACACCAGGGGGAGCTACTGTTGATAATGGCAGTTGCTCCACCAAAAAGAACCATCACAGACAGGGTTGCCAGGTTCGCGATTTTCACGCCAAATTGGGCTTATTTGAAAGTCCAGTCGCGGGTGAAAATTAAGCGTAGCAGGGTGCATTTTTTGGGCTACTTTTAAAAATTACTGGGGAAGCCAAAAACAAGAAAAGTGGGTGTTGGAAGATTGAATCCAACATTAAGTACGAGGAGAACATAACATAAGGAAGTACAGCGTGAAGAGGAGAGCAGGAGAGAGACAGAGACAGACAGACAGACAGACAGACAGAGGGTGAAGAGAAAACAGTCAATATCTAATATGCCAGGTAAACGGGGGAAATATGGGTATTGCAAGGACTGGGAAAAAGAAAAAGGTTTGATATAATGGATTAAAAGTGTTCCTAATGACGAGAAAAAGGCATATTGCAAAAACTGCAAATGTGAAATGAAAAAGTTCCTTTTTTTGCTAATTATGTTACTATTAAATGTTCTCGACTGGGATATAAAACTGTTAATAAAAAACTAATAAACACTAATGTTACCATATTATTAATGACTGATAATAAATCCCTTATAAACAAAATAGTAAGTCATACACATAGTTGTTTTGTCATTTGCTTCAAATGTGTGACAGACATATTTTGGGTTAGTTTAAACTTCTGAAGGGCGGGTTTTAGACTGACTTTGTGTTTGTGTTAGCTTCATCTTTGTGTTTTTTCTGTTTGTGTTAGCTTTGTGTTTGTTTTAGCTTCATCTCTGTGTTACTTCTGTATTTGTGTTAGCTTGTGTTTGTATTAGCTTTGTGTTTGTCTTAGCTTGTGTTAGCTTAGCTTATAAACAAAATAGTAAGTCATACACATAGTTGTTTTGTCATTTGCTTCAAATGTGTGACAGACATATTTTGGGTTAGTTTAAACTTCTGAAGGGCGGGTTTTAGACTGACTTTGGGCTGGACCTGGCAACCCTGATCACAAGAATTTTACCCCAAGTTACTAAACATGGCAGAACCAAAGAAACGAAAGGTAGAAAGTGAGTACAGAAAATTTCAGACATGGTGGGATTGTGAATATTTCTAATATATCTCATCTGATGCAGATTTGCTCCTTGATCAAGTGACATTTGTTCTGATTTTTGGCACAAGTGGCGTCGGATCAGCACCGCAGCTGGATGGCCTGATTTACATACCCAGCGCAGCTGATACTCACCAGAATAATTTACTAAAATTATATGCACTCCTGTTATTAAGTCCAGTTCAGTCTGTTAATGTTGATAACTGTTTCAAACAAACATTAATAGGTGTGTTGCTAAGCCTAATAACTTAAATAACAAGCTAGAAATGTACCCGTCCCATTTTCCCCTTTATTGTTTTTTCTCTGTACTGTAAATCTTCTGTCTAAGAGGAAATCTGAGGCTGCTGTTCTGAGAATGAGCTACCAAAGCTTTTTCTGAATAAATCAGTAAAAGTCCATTTATGGAAAGCTGTGATGAAGGCAGTTTTGTCTTTAATTATATTTAACAATGTAACATATTTGACCACTTTTAATTGATTTTTCTAACTTTAATACACTAAAGTTAAGGCTATATACCTCATTTCTAGTAAGTGGCCCAGCCCCTCCTATATTTTTATGTATGTGGCCCTCAGTGAAAAAAGTTTGGACACCCCTGATTTAAAGTATTGAATTTTAGACTTTTTAAGACCCCGCGGGAACCCTGTAAAATTATCCATTATCCAAACAGGCTTTTTGTTACTGTGCCTAATATATGTAAATGATCTCAGTTCTGATTGGCTGCCCTGCCTTGTGGCTTAAGCTAACATTTAAGAGTTTGAATTAAGAGGGTTAATTAATGCACAGATGCTGTGGAAGTTCAAAAGTCTGTTTGCTTCTGTCAGGAACAGCAGCGTACTTTCCAAATATCCACTACATGGACTTTCCACTTCAAACTCTACATCAGTTTGATTAAAAAATTAAGAAATTGTGTTTCCTGGTTTCTGTACTTAAAGACGTTTTTGTGCAGAGTGACTGTTTGTCGGAGGTCACTTTCACCCTGTTCTCTCAGCCCATTCATTTGTGAATGTAAATAGGCTGTCATTTAGGTAGTATGAAGATGAATAACAGTTTGTAAAGCTGCTGGAAATGTGAGTTGGAAGGCGGCTGGAGGGCGATTATGATCGCTAAGCATAATAAAGAACATTAATTTCATTTCAAAAGTTACTGTGGTTTGTTTGTACTCTACTCAATTTTCTGTCTTAGAATTTATGTTAAGTTAATAATTGATTCAAATCACTGTTGTCTAATTAATGATATCAGCATATGTATTAAGTTACATTTAATTCAGCCCCACATTACAGTTATATTATTATTATTATTATTATTATTATTATTATTATTATTATTATTATGTGCACCCTGGTGACCATATATGTAGCGTTTCTTCTATTTGGGTCTTCAGGCTTCTTAATGGCTTGTGCATGCATCCTTGGATTGTATCCATCCATCTTGTTGTTGGCCATCTTCCTCTTTTACCTTCAACTGTTCCAGCATCCCTGTCTTCTTATCTGGTTCTTCTCATAATTTGTCCAAACTAAGAGCCTTTCAGTTTGCTTATCTGGACTTCTAGTGAAAGCTGGCCTTTGGTTTGGGTCTCTCTAAAGATTCCAACAAGTTCAAAAGGAATCAATATTCTTCCTATCCTGCTTTTTATCGTCCAACTATTACAACCACTAAAAGGCCAAAAGTCTGGAAAGTCTTTGATTGAAGAGACAAATGGTTACATTTGAAGATCTTCTACAGATTCTTCATCTATTCACATTCACATTTACAGCATTTAGCAGACAATCTTATCCAGAGTGATGTACAACAGTGTTTTGTTTCCATTAAGAGAATTATCTCAGCTAGTACAGACAGGTTAGAGTAGGGCTGGGACGATATGGCCTAAAATCAATATTGCGATATATATTGAGCAGTTCACCTCGATAACGATAAATGGACGATAATACTAATACACACACATCCCAAAAATAAAGAATGTGTTAGGCCAACATAAATACTTCACAGCCATTTATATTGATGGTACAATTCCCTTTTTATTACCACTTTAATTAACTTTAAAGCATAAATAAATGAAGAAAGTGTCGTGGACAGAAAATACACCATTAACCTCATCAATACACTCACTCCTGAGGTGGTATTTAGAATTTATATCAAAAAGCTCCTGGTTTATATGTTTACGGTCAATATGCTTTCTGATGTTGCATCTGTTCATAAGAACTTTGCACATAGGACATTTTTCCCGGACAACAGATCTCACGCAAACTCTTCTTTTGAGTGCATAAATTCCCAGGTCTTCTTCTGCACTGGGTGGACACAGCTCTGCACTGGGTGGGAACTGCTTGGTACTGGGCTTTACACTGGGTGGGCACAGATCTGCACTGGGTGCATGCAGCTGTACACTGGGTGAGCACGGCTTGGTACTGGGTGTGCATGGCTCAGCACTAGGTGGGCACAGCTTGGCACTTGTAGAACATGGCTTTGACACGGGTGTTGTGGTTTGTCTTACACACAATCAAATGGTTTTCAAAGTCTTCTTTACGCAGCACCATTGACTGACAGTATATGCAGTGTTAATGGAGTTGTGTCCTGCACCCTAAGCCACATCGGTGAATAGTGTATCCTGAAACATGAGAAAATAAATTCTATAAAGTGTGGGGCCATAAAAATAATTGTAGGTCTCTGAAAGGCTTAGTAATGACAGTAACTGGCTTTTAACACAACAGTACAACATAAATTGTACAATATATAACGATGTATATAATTATATAAACATGATTAAGCCTCAAATGACAACAAGGTATATAAACCTTGTTGAGTAAACTGTTTTAAAAGCTGTAATTTGAGGCTTAATCATACCTGCAGTTTACAAAGTCTGATATTTATATAATTAGTGTGATATTGATATTTGGGCGGCACGGTGGCTTAGTGGTTAGCACGTTCGCCTCTCAGCGCTGAGGCCTTGGGTTCGAGTCCACATCTGAGCGGAGTTTCCATGTTCTCCCCGTGTCTGCGTGGGTTTCCTCCGGGGTCTCTGGTTTCCTCCCACAGTCCAAAAACATGGAGATCAGGTGAATTGGCTACTCTAAAATTACCCTGGTGTGTGTGTGTGTACGTCTATGTATGTATGTGTGTATGTATGCCCAGATATGGTTGGCACTCTGTGCTGGGTGATCCCCTAGTGCGGAAGTCCTCCAGGTGGACAGTCGTTTCCAGTTGAGAGTACGCTGTGCGCGATTGGCTGCTGCTTCTCGCCGGTGTGTGTGATTGAGTGTGTGTGAATGGAGTGTGTTGATTGTGAAGCGTACTTGGGTTTGAGAAAGACGCTATAAAAGTGTAACGTTCATTCATTCATATTTATATAATTAGTCTGATATTTATATAATCAGTCTGATATTTATATAAATTATACACAGCTATGACATGTTCGGCATTGTAGATAACTATTATACGTTAGATATTGGTGACTTATTGTACAGCCTATGTTATACTGTTGTGTCAAAAGACTTATTTTTGTGTTAACTGACTTACCTTCATGCTGGACTGCTCTTTTAAAATGTAGTTTGAGGTGACTCCTAAGTTTACTGGCTGATGCTGGCTTATAATACTCTATGGAGCAAATCGGACAATGATATTTGTCGCAGCATGTGTCACATCGATCATATATCAGCAACAATCTTGTATGAAAATATGCATGGCAGCACATATAACCGTCACAAACCTCCTTTAACATTTGCAGTTTACATGTGTTTACCGCGTATGCACTGCATTTGGTGTGAAACTGCTGGTGTAAATCCGTGACTCTGCGGCTCTGCAGTCAGACATTCTCTGTAGGGCCCGCACTGGTAGGGCAGCCTCTAGTCACGTGACTATAGGCTGCCCTACAGACAGCACAGAGAGCAGCGTCTTAAAGGAACATGAACGTAGCCGGAAAAAAAGACAAAACGACTTTTCTTTTCATTTTTTAAGACACCACGTGTCTTGAATGATGGTGGGTCATCATCCTTGTTCTGCTAAATGTCTGTGACTGTTGGATCAATTTGTGCTCATGAGTGATACTAGTAGCCCAAAAAAAACATCCACCAGTTCAACTTTTCCTCAGTTTTCTCCATCAGTGGTAAAGTTGGGGGTCCTTTTTGTTGTCATTTCATACTGCAATGCCTTTTTGGCAACCAGAAACCCGAGGAAACCTAGGTAGACATACTGAGAACATGGAAAGTCCATACAGGGCTCAAACCTGAGTGAATGGGACATTTTTAAATTTTCCCAACTTTTACATCAAACTCATTTCATTTGAAAATATCACGGGAAATTAGGTTTTCCATAATATGGCTCATTTAATATCAAACACAGCAGATGGGAAAATGTGAAATATGGTTCTTAACGGAGTGGGAATCTCCTTTAATGCGGTTAGTGAACCTGCACAAACTTTAATAGACTGTTTCTCTCACTCGTGCATCTTCATAACTCGGCTTTGCCCCCAGAGACTGGAGGAAATGAGAGGTGCCGTGGCAAAACAGCTGTGTCAAGCATGTTCCAGAGATTAAAAGCAAAAAAATGCAAATGATGAGTAACATTCATCCCTCCTCTTCCCTCCCGACAGTTTTGTACCTGGCAAATGTCAGCCCGATACCTGGATTTCGTCTTCCGCCCAAAGGGAGAGAAAATGAGAGGAAGAAGAGAGGGGAATGGCACTTTCTAGAAGTTTCTAATCACCTGAACCAAAGACAGGGGAATAAAGAGGGAGTTTTCGGGGAGATGCATTCAAGGGCAGAATTAACAAGCAGCAGAAGGCAGCTGAACCTGAAGCTCCAGGCACTGTGGAGCTCCAGATAGACTGACTGTGTGTGTGCGTGTGTGTGTGTGTGTGTGTGTGTGTGTGTGTGTGTGTGTGTGTGCGTGCGTTCATGTAGACTGTTGCTAATGAAATGACAGCCGTGTATCTCACATCCTACATCACAAAACATGCACAATCAGAAATACTAGCAGCAATTTTGGGGTCCAAGCACCAAATGACACATGTGCGTTTGTATAACAGGAAGGTTATGAGTGCACTGATATCTTTTCTGGATGAATGTATTTTTAATTCTTTCAGTGGTTTTTAATGTTATTTAACTTTTAATTTAACCAGACAAGTCATTAAGAACACATGCTTATTTACAATGGTAGCCTGACAAGCAGCAAGTGCCACTTGAGGGACAACGAAAAATACAGAGTATAGACAACATAACATTAAAAATCAACCAAAATCAACAAAACGGGCAGTTTATGGATAAACAGGTACAAGTATGGAAATAATTGTATTTACTGAGTTAATTCAACAATTTAACTAATTAAAATAAATCAACTTCAGTCAAAACAATAAAATGGAATTTGTCCATGAGGTAGTGATGAGACTTGTTTAAAAATGTATTATTATTATTATTATTAATAATAATAATAACTAGAAAGGGAAAGTTCGTGAACGAACTTTGAAATTGGCTTGAAAAAGCCCGTCCCATGTGAATTTTGTGTCTGTAGCTCGAAAATTGTGACTTCTACAGCCGTTTAAAATTCTTTGACAAAAGTTTACGGACACATTTTGCTGGAATCCAATGGGACCAAAAACCGGTGTTTGGACGAGGATTTTCCAAAATCCGTAACTCCGATTGCTCCAAAAAGCACCAGCAACCTGGTCGGCTATAGGTCCGACGATGCTGTTGAGTTTCGTGGTTCCACGTTAAAAGCCCTAGGAGGAGTAGTTGTTCAAATTTTGCGAATAGAATAATAATAAGATTACAAATAACAGTAAATTGGCTTTTTCAAGCCAATTTAATAATAATCATCATCATCATATTATTATTATTATTATTATTATTATTATTAATAATAATAATAATAATAATAATAATAATAATAATGCTGTTGTACTGAGTCCACAGCAAAATGAACCAATATGATTGGACAACATATAACTTAAAACTAACTGAATTATATACCACCAAAGTCAGCATACTGTGGCATAATTCAAATAATGCACATACAAAGAATCTTTTAGGCATTCAGAAGGTTCTTTGTGTGTTTATGGATCTATATATAACTGGTGCCTTTACTAAAGAACCCAATTTTTATGTATGGTGGGGTTTGTCTTAGAAGTATCTTATAAATGAGTGTAAATCAGTGTATTTTGTGATAGAGTGCCAATTAACCAGAGAGCAGTGATGTGGTCCAAAAGGGCCATTAATGATAAAGAACATCCAGCTACTGATGAGCACCTTTACATGCCGGTCTGTAAACTGCATGACCGTAATCACACAGAGGAAGAACAGTCATTTGAAGAAGAGAGATTTTGGCAGCACAGTTGAAAGAAGAACAGGTTCTGTATAGAAAACCAATCTCAGCCTTAACCTGTGATTATAAATTTGTCAATATGGGTAGAGAAGGATAATGAGCTGTCTAACCAAATGCCCAGATATTTATATGTTTCGACTTGTTCCAGGATAGCTCCCTCATTTGTAGGATTGATGGACAGCTGTGTCGCAACCAGTATGGTGATGAGATTGCTTGTGATTAAATGGATCTTAAGTGTTTTGAGTCATGTTGTCTCTAAGAAAACATCCTAGCCTCTTCTGTCCAACCTACATCTTATCAGGACATTTGATAATCATTTATTTATCAACTCAATGCTGGGGGCTTTATATCCCTCAAGTCACCACCTGGCATTAGACATGGTGTCAATAGGTTCATATTTATCTCCAGAGAGTCCTAATCTATTGGCAGTACTTCAGACAAGCTGTGTTTGTACATTAGTACATCTGTGTGAGCTTAAAATATTTGAATGTATTCAATAAAAGGGGGTGTCCATAAACATTTGGACATACTTTATAGTGTACCTTGTATATCTAAAACATCTACATATACTGCATATTACTGCTCAAATGTTAGGGGTCATATACCATCCTATAATTTTCCATGACAACACAACTTTTACTTCTTTTTTTTACTTTTTACCAAAAATCTACCTGTTTTGGAGACTCTGAAAAAAATTATCAAATGCTCCAGATACTCAATCATCTATAACAGAAGGTGAGGTAGAACAGTGACACTCATTTTTAGCTCAGTTACGGTGTCTCCCACAAGTTGTTGACGGTTAGCTTAAGTATAGCTGTTTACTCTCCAAAACAAAAGCTTAGCACATATTTTGTGCAATGCATCATGGGACATAGGAAAATCATTGATATACTAGAATAGACGATATTAGAAAAAAACAACAACACACTTATTAATCACTAGAATAGGAGATATTAGTCCATAAACAACCTCAATAAACACTATTAATCACTAAAATAGGAGACATTAGTCCATAAACAACATCAATAAACACTATTAATCACTTGAATAGGAGATATTAGTCCATAAACAACCTCAATAAACACTATTAATCACTAGAATAGGAGATATTAGTCCATAAACAACCTCAATAAACACTATTAATCACTAGAATATGAGATATTAGTCCATAAACATCCTCAATAAATACTATTAATCACTAGAATGAGATATTAGTCTATAAACAACCTCAATAAACACTAGTAATCACTAGAATAGGAGATATTAGTCCATAAACAACATCAATAAACACTATTAATCAGCAGAATAGGAGATATTAGTCCATAAACAACATCAATAAATACTGTTAATCACTAGAATAGGAGATATTAGTCCATACACAACCTCAATAAACACTATTAATTACTAGAATAGGAGATATTAGTCCATAAACAACCTCAATAAACACTATTAATCACTAGAATAGGAGATATTTGTCTATAAACTACCTCAATAAACA